>VUQK01005586.1:2555-18960 GCA_015106715.1 Bujurquina vittata | reverse complement strand
GAAGTCCAACTATTTTATTTTTATATATATAACTATTTTATTTTTTATTATTATTATATATTTTTGTCTTCTTCAAGTACTTTTTGACTATTTTTGTCCTGAAACAAGGAGCTGAACATGTCAATGTCTGATGTATAATGTTCTCTTGTAGTGAGTGAAAGTAGGATGACATCAAAATAAGAACCCAAGTAAAACATTGGCGGTATCACGTGACACGGCCAAACTCGCATGCGATTGGTCTGTGGGTTTCCTGCTTCGCCATTACCGTAAGGACTGTAAAAGCTGCGCTGGTAAAACATAGTGCTCAACACGATTTTAAGTGGTCATTTCTGTTTTGGTATTGGGGGTTCGGGTCCGTTTGAGACATCACTTCGGTCCGGATCCGGACCGAGGTCCGCAATTTGGGGATGCCTGGTATATGGTCTTTACCTTACAATAAAAGGACCTTGAGGCAACTTTTTTTGGGATTTGGTGCTATATAAATAAAACTAAACTGAATTGAATTAAACTGATAGTGAGTGAGTGAGTGAGTGAGTGAGTGAGTGAGTGATGTAGATGCCGAGCTCAGAATAACAGGAAAAACAATGAGCCTTGATGAAAAGGACATCTAACATCACTTGCATAATTGTCTCATACTTGTATACATGCTCTAAATAATAAGAACCCCCCCCAACAAACAAACAAACCAAACAACAACAATAGCGTTACATGCTGAAACAAGTTTTTTTAAATCATCTACCCAGGACTGGAAGGTGTGCCTACAACTGTGGTGCAGCTGGCCACAGGCAATGCCAAGAGGCTTTGGTAGTAGACCCAGTGTTGCTAAACCTGCTTATTACACAGTCACTGTACCCAACTGTTGTCTGTATGTTTGTGCAGAACACTCTTTTTTTAAGTATTTCCCATAGACTGTTAAACAGAGCAAGGAATTTTTTAACATCTTTTCCAAAAATTCTAGTTTTATTTTGCATGCTTACATTATTTTACTGCACACGGAAACAAAATAATTTCACAAAAACCCAAAACTACCTGCTGCTAATAGTCAGTTGTGTATTCTTTTTACTGGATCACAGCCTGCAGTCATTTGTTGTAGTTTAACAAGTTTCCTTGTCTCCTGAGCAACACCAGACCATTCTCTTTTGGTGACTCTCTCAAGGTCCTCCAGATTTTAGGATCTTCTGACATGAACCTTGATTTTTAGTTAACATCACATGTTTTTCAATACAATTTAAGTCAGGGCTTTGTGCAGGCAAATCAATAATATATACCTTGGTCTTCACACTGGCTCTTCTGCAATATTGCAGTCCATTTCTGTGCATAGTTCTAGTGATTGTCTTCTTTTAGACTACAATTCCCAACTTGGCTAAGCCATTCCCTAGGGTCTTGGCTGTTGTTCTGGGGTCTTTAGTCCCATCTCTCTCTAGCTTTCTTTCCAGAGTCTTTGAAAGCTTTTGCTTCCTACCAGGCTTGCTCTGTACTGTTTGGCCCACTAGAATTTCTTGATACTTCTCACTACAAATCTTGACACTTGGAAATGCTGTGATAACTTTCATTATTCATCGCCAGCTTTGTGCACAGCAGTGGTTTAAAACTCAATTAAACGGTCAGGTAACTTTTTCCCCCTGAAAAATTTCTGTTAGCCAGCAGTTCAACACCTGGCGTTTCATCCGGCCATCTTCCCCCATCACCCTCAACAGTGGTTCCCCTCAGGGATGTGTCCTAAGCCCTCTGCTGTACACATTACTTATTTATGGCTGCTCATCCACATTTCCAAGCACCCACATCATTAAGATTGCCGATGAACGAGCAGTGGTTGGACTCAAAATAACAAGATGGTGGGGATGGAACCCTTGGAGACCTGGTGCAAGCACAACAACCTTTGCATCAACATGGCCAAGACCAAGGCGATAATCATGGATTTCAGGAGGAACAGCCTCTGCCGTCCCGCCACACTGTGCATTGGAGGAGGGACTCGCATCACTAACACCCTCACCTGGAACTCTAACTCTGGCTGTCTTATCAAGAAAGCCCACCGAAGACTTGACTTTCTGAGGAGGTTGAAGAAGGCTGGCCTGGGGACCAAAATCCTCACCTCCTTCTACAGGTGTGTGGCTGAGAGTCTCCTAACAACATGTGGTATGGGAACTGCTCTGCTGCTGACAGGAAGGCTCTGCAGAGGAAGGTCACCAGCAGCAAATTCACAACTGTACTCTACGTCAGCAGATGTCCACCCTGCCCACTGTTCTCCCCACTCCCCTCAGGTTGTAGCTTACGCAGCATCAGAGCGAGGTCAACCAGGCTACAAAACAGCTTCTATCCTGAAGCTGTCAGACTAACAAACTCTCACCGACAACAACACTCGTGCAAAAAAACTCTGCTTCTTTAAAGCCACTGATAATATTCTGTGAAATAAACCAGACTGTGCAATACATGACAATAAGATGTGCAATATCAGTGCAAACTGCTCAGGTACCAGATCACTTTTCTCTGATCCTGATCACTTTTAGTTATCTATATATTCTATTTCCTCAAATTATTCTATTTATTTGTAAATATCTTTATTAAAAAAAATGTATAAAGGCAACTTGCACTGGAGGGGCCTCAGAATCTAATTTTCGTTCCTGTCATGTTGTTTCTTTGAACCTTGAATTAGATTCAATTTATTGTTAGTGCATATGCCACAAGTACAGTGCAACAAAATGCATTGTACACTAATTGTGTGTTGCATACCTTGCAGAAGGCAGGAGGTTGAGGACACCATTGAGGATGTACTGCAGGTCTGCATGGCCCTGATCCACCAATAGCACCAAGGTGTCACAGCAGGCTGAAGACACCACAGCACAGTCACTGCAGCACTGCTGCCACAGAGCTTCCAATGCTGGGCCCTGAAACACACACGCGCGCACACACACACACACACACACACACAGGTCACATTTGGGTTTTGTAATAGAAGTAAAAGAAAGATATTGCCTAAGCCTTGATTATTTTCACACATGCACTAATGCTTTGAACTGAAACTTAAGACAGACGTGCACGTGATAGGCAGCAAACTCCCTAGCACAAAATTTGTGTCACGTTGGACTGCACAGCTAATATTCTGGTACATGTATGAGGAGAGTGGGCATCATGGATCCTACTTCCTGAAGCTCCCTCATCTAAACCAACAGTAGATTTACAACACCACAAACATGGTCTGAAGCTGGCTACGTCCTCCTTTGTGCTACATGTGAGAAAAAAGATGCTTTTGGACTGTGGGAAGAAAGAACATGCTCAAACTAGTCCAATACTAGTCCAAAGTAAATGCTTCATGTTAATGAATACAGAATCTAACATAATTGGCTTTTAAGACGTTTAAAAGGAAAAGAAAAAACATTTTATGGGAACTCACCTGGGCAGAGGACTGGGTGATCTTCCCATTTGACCCTTTTTCCTTTAAGACAGCAGCAACAAGATTTCTCACTGTCTGGAAAACAATATGATAATGCATAAGAAAACCAATCATTTAAAAAAAATTAAAAACTGCACTATTAACCAATATGGACTGATTCTCATATAGCACTTTAAACTCTAGAGACTTGAGCACTCAAAGCACTTTCTACTACATACCTCATTCACACGTTCATACAAACACTTTTTCTACACTCAAGTGCTTTCTAACAGTCACACACAACTAGAGGTTGCAAATTTGAGCTTTTAGCTATTGCAGAAATCGTCCGATACTGCCGGCCTGTGAATTGTTTCTGACTCCAATGAACACATCGCAGAGCAACTTGGGGTTCAGCATGTAGATGGAGCAGCCAGAAATTGAACCATTGGCCTTCCAGTTAGTAGATGACCTGCTCTACCTCCTGAGCCACAGCCACCCGACTACACTTCAAACACCATGCTACAGTAGTTTGTACACAGAGGAAAACCAGCCTACTTCTCTTCCTCTGGTAAGAACCATCATTCTCGCATACCTCTGGCTTTTCTGTTGACCTGAAACTTTTGATAGTGTGCTGAATTTACATATTACTATTTCACTTTCAAATGACACCTGCTTTTTCACAGCTCGGAAGTGTTACTCCAATTGTTTCACAATGTTTTCTCTCACTAAATCAAGAAGTGAAGAGGTACGTTTACATGCACCCCAGGGTAGTTGCATGTATCATGCAAGAAAAAGCTTGGAATTACCAGATTTCTGCATTGACTAGTCATAAAAATGACAGCTGGGACATGGTGTAAAAAGTAAATGCAAACTGAACGTAATGATCTGCAAATCTCACAAATCCAAACTTTATTCCCAATAAAACACAAAATATAGCAAATATTTAAAATTAAGAAAATGTAACAATTTCAAGAAAAACATAAGCACATTTTACATTTGATGGCAGAAATATACATGGCCATGTATCATCCCCTCTTCTTCTAGCAACAGACCAGCTGCTGTGCAAGTGCAAGTATATTCATAACAAGAATAGAAGGTAAACCTGCTCTGAGGGACTTCCACGCTGTACACTCACCTCACTTTTCTTTAAAATGCACCTAAAAACAGCTGCAGACACACCTTCCAGTGTGATGCTACTGTCATGTTTAGGTTTTCATTTCTGTCACCTTTTTTTTTTTTAACTTTTGCTGAATTCCTCGATGTGGTTAAGATTTCCTGCTAGAATAAGCTGCTAATTAGTTTACCTCTATGTCAATCAGTTCTCCCACCCTACCTGTGGGATTACTGTAGGACAAAGGAAGTACAGTATTGTATCATCTGGATGGGACACAAGTCAAATGGCAGACTCAGCCTCTTACCTGGGCTTGTATAATGGGGCTGGGGAAATCAAACCGTGTCTTCAAACTCTCCATCATGTCAGCAGGTCATACCTGAGACGATCCAGAATCTCCATTAGAACAAGCAGACAACATTTTGGCAAAGAAATGTGAAAGAAAACTCTGCTGTTAATCTGCACCACTGAATCACAGCTGGCCCTTTTTTGTGTAGAAACAATGTTCAGTGATCAAACTTGTCTAAGTAAAGGAACTAAAACTCATAAGGAGTTTTCCGTCAGAAGGATCGTTACTGGCTCCCATCTCCTTTGCTGGGCCATCAGCTCAGCGATGTCACAGCAAACCCTTGATAGGTTCTAAATTGGTCTATACACAGAAATGTATTTTTCATTTTATGTATTTTTATTGACTATCACAATTTGAAAAAAAAAACAGAGCTTATTCTCACTAAGCTCTGTAAGCCTGAAAACAAGCAGGTTTCTTTAAAAATACTTTGGTTTTTGAAAGGTTTCAACAATTACTACAGCAAGGTATTGGTAATATCTTAAATTTTGCTTATATAGCACGTAAGTTGTAGCAGGTGTTTTCCTTTCAATTTTTTCTTGTCTTTTGCTCAACAAAAATAAATAAATACCATCCAGCGATCCATCATCTTAACTGCTTATCTAAGTTGTTCATCGCATAAAACAATTTGTTCTTTCAGCTTCAAACCTAGGTTTTGTTTGTATATTTTAATGTTAACTTTTACTTTATTGTATTATTGTAACCTGAATATTTTTTAACTTTTATTCAACTAAAATAAATATTTTGTACAAGGTTATCTGAACTAAGTCGATTTCTCTTTACCTGCCAATAACAAACTTTAAAAAATATCCCATAACGCCCTAGTCTTCATTCCAGAGACTATAAAGCAAGAAACAAGTGAAATATATTTAACAAATCCCTACAGCACAATAGGGCTGAGTAAGTCCCTTCTCTTCCTATTTATTCTAGTTAAAACAGTAAACACATGTTGCTTTAACGTTACCATTAATACAGGGAGCCTCTAGTAACCCAACTCCCTCCCCAAACACAGACACCCAATCCAAAGCCCTGCTGTTACAAACTGATAAGCCAGCCTGTTCTGCTGTACTGCCCACCACCCTGATCCTAACAGCTTGTCCACTGGCTCCTACACGACAGCTTTGCAGAAACATAAACCGGTAAGTCAGCACCTATTTAATTTTATCAAGAGCTCATTTGCTAATATATGTGGAATAGAGTGGACTGACATTTGGCATTTTTATAGACCTTTTCTAGTGTTACTGACCATTCAAACCAACATGGCTTTCTATAAATGCATGTCACGACACTTTACAGCTCTCTACAGCGTTCCAATGTGTCAATTTGAGGAAGACATTTTAAGTGTCTGAGTTACGTTTGTTATGTTTTAGTTGAAATTACACATTTGTGAAACTTTAGCTAAAAACTTTTAAAAGTTTGGTGTACAAGCATTTCCAGCAGTTTCCACAGGATGTTACCCTTACAGCCAAACAATATAGGCTGCCCTGTACTGCTAGGTTTGCACTAGCAATACAAGCAAGTACAATGCGCGAGCACAGTTGAGTCAACAGTGCTTTAGAAATGACACCATGGAGGCTTTACTGTGTGACATTCAAACCTCACATGCCTGATGGGCCATGGCATTTTTGATGGCCATTCAGGTGGCACAATACACATCTTTTGATGGCCATGGTGGAGGCCCTGAGAACTCAGCAGAGTTGGGGGGATTGGACCAGGTCCGAGTCATTATTTATCTGTAAACATTTCTTGTAAACAATTTAGATAGGTTGTTGTTTTTTCTACGGGAAAAAAAAAGCTTATTTCAATTGACAAAAATGGTTTAGCCACACTTAAGACTCTGGGGAACAATGGCAGGAATATTTAAGCCACTTTCATTTGTCACAAGGGGTCACCATAACAGACAGCTCTGTATGTTTGATGTGAGGGGAATTTGTGCCTCTCGCTACAATCAAAACAAGTGACTTTTTCTTGCCAAGCAAATGATTTCAACACTACACTATTGAGGTGCAACAGGAATACAGAGAATATAAAAATGGAGAAATATGTGCCCTATTAAAACGCACCATTAAATTATGCCAAAAAGTATTTTCAGTAATATGGCAATGATATTCTGGGGTTCTAGCCTTCAGGCAGGCATCAACTGCAAATGAGTTTCATCCATGTATTAAAAACAATACTTATATTTAAATGTATTTATTGTTTGCAGGCAACATTGTGGTCTGTAGTGATACCACGGAGCAGGAGATAAGAGGAATGAAAGTCAGTAGAAGCAAGAGAGTATGAGCGTGAATGAGAGGGACACAGGTGGAAAGGGTAACATGCAAGGATTAGAGATAGTGAAGGTAGATGAATTTAAATACCTGGACTCAACCATCACAGTGCACAAGAGAGGCGAAGAAGAGACTGCAGGGAAAGGGGAGTGGGTGAAGATGAGTATCCAGAAATATTTGTACCAGGAGGATGGCAGCAAGAATGAAAGATGGCAGTGAGACATGCCATCTTGTATGGTTTGGAGACCATGGCACTAACAATAAAGAGGTGGCAGAGTGGAAGATGTTTGCTGTGAGTGACCAGAATGGACAGGATTAGAAAGTATTATACAAAGTGAGAGGTGCGAGATCGAGGCGGTTTGTACACGTGCACAGGAGGGATACTGGATATACTGGACATCCTTTGAGAAGAGGAAGACCTCTGAGGAGGTTCAAGGATGGTGTGAAGGAGGACATGCAGAGGCCTGGTGATAGAAGAGCTTGCTAGGGATATGATGAGATGGAGGCAGATGTGGGGACCCCTGAAGGAAGCCGCTAAAAGAAAGAGGATTGCAGATCTACCTCTGCAGAGCTCCCATTACCACAATGATATCATTAGTGGTCCAGTTTGGCAACAAAATTGCACTTCTTTCTTTAAAGTAGACCGTTAGCTGGGTTACATTACCGCCGAAATGGTTGTCCTTCGGTGTGTTAGAAACGTATTGCGGTGTAGTTTTGTAAGTGACAGTATCTTGTTGATAAGTGAAAATTAAGTTGTCAGTGGTGTTTACTGAGGCGCGAAAGCTAGTCCCGATGCTTCCTCGATTTCCCACACACCAAAGCACTTCATCACAAACCTTTTGTACACCCAGTTATTTAGTGATTTTAATAACATGATAACTAACTAGGCTGGACTCAACTTAGCAACTTGAACAGTACCTGCTAATAGTAGCTCAACAGACATATCAAAAAAGCTAATCCTAAATTTACACGACTGACGGTAGATGCATTACAATAAATACACACGAGTGCGCAGTAAGCTGAGTAACATAAACGCAGCTCGATGAAAGTTACATGTTACTCGACAAACTTTACCTCCTTCATCCAGCTTCGAGCGAAACCACATGCAAATACGGCGAGCACCGAGGACCAAAACTGACAGAGAACGGCCCGTGTCACGTGATTATGTCAGGCTTAGGAAGCGAGAAATACACACAGCGTTCAACTTTTATACAGAACTGAGTTCATATTTTCCCCGCATTTAATGGAGCGCTGCAAATATTATTAGGGTCTATTATAAATACTCTGTTTTTGTCATGCAGGCAAAGGAATCGCACTTTTAAGGGTCTAAACATGCTCGAAAACGCGTGAAATTTTGCATGAGCGTCAGGTCTGGTGGAAATTCACATATTTTATTGACGTGAGTGGAGCAAGACGGCTCAGTAGCGCCTCCTATAAAACTGATCAATATAAGCCCCAACGCTGTGTTTCACATATATTTATGAAATTTGGCACTGTCATGGTCCTGGGCCGGTGGCATGTTTGTGTTTTATGTAGTAGTATTGTAATCTGTTTTGTTTCCTGTTTCCCTCATGTTCCGTGATCTGTGTTCAAGTGTGTCTTAGTCCTTAGTTTTATGCCCCAGTGTTCCCTGTGTGGTATTTAGAATTGTTAGTCAGGTTTTTGGTGTTAAGTTTGCATATGTGTTTGGTTTAGTCACTTCCTGTTTTAGTTTGACAGTCTTGTGTTTCTATATAGTTTTGCTTCCTTGTGTCTCATCAGTGTATTGTGTTCAGCTGTCCGCATGTTTCCACTCCCCTCATCATGCCTTTGTGTATAGTGCCTCTGTTTCTCCCTGATCCTTGTTGCGTTGTTGTCGTCAGTATTCGCCCGGTTAGCTGTGTGTGTTCTGTCAGTGTTTTCCCGGAGTAGCTGTGTGTTTTTCTAGTTTCTCCCAGGCTGGCTTCCTTGTGTTCTTGGTTCCTGGCCCTGGTTGAGATCTTGTTATTTGTTTTGCCCTGTGAGCCTCCGGTAACTAAATACTGTTTGAGTGAGCTCTTTGGTCTCCCACGTCCTGCGTTTGGGTCCACCCCTCGCCACACACAGCCCCCTGACCGTGACAGTCACACATGTAACATTCCACGTGTACAAAAGGACATACAAAAATCCTATTTGAGCAATGGCATAAGCCTATCTATTTTACTATTTTTATTATATCCTTTATTTAACAATAAAAAGAGACAACTACATTTGTACTTTGCGCATCAAAACAAAACAGATCTGGAAACACTAAGTCAAGAGGAGTTAAATAGGAGCAGTAAAATCTCAAAAACTGTCATATTGCC
Source organism: Bujurquina vittata (assembly GCA_015106715.1). Lineage (NCBI taxonomy): Eukaryota > Metazoa > Chordata > Actinopteri > Cichliformes > Cichlidae > Bujurquina > Bujurquina vittata. The sequence continues at coordinate 9,539 of VUQK01005586.1, read as the reverse complement.
TGCGACTACTTCTTTCTTAAAGCCTTTACAAAGCCTTAAATTCCCCAAGAGTGACCAGTTCTGTCAGTTTCAAATCCATCTGGAGACCATTCCATGAATAAGGGGTGCCTTATTTAAACGCTTTCTTACCCAGGTCTGCTTTGACTCTAGGAGAAAGTAATTTAAGGAAATGCTGAGAGCTTAGATCATCATGATTGCAAGACTTGATTATGTATGTAGTCAGATAAGTGGCTAATAGACCAAGAACACGTTTGTAAAGAGTGAGAGTCTGCAGAGCGAGACGGCTTGCAGCAGCAAACAACATACAGTGATGGACACCATATCCACAACCAGTGATAAAACACACAGTGATACACCAAGTCCAGTTTCTTTGTGTGTTTCTCGGGTGCAATGCTAAAAAGCTCGGGTGCAATGCTAAAAAGCAAGTCACCATATTCCAATAACGGTAAGAAGAAGAGAAACAGGATTTAGACACAAGTGTGTCAATGTGCTCACTGAATGACAAGTTACAATCAAATACTTGAATGATGTGACAGCTTTAGTTTCTGAGCTGTGGTGGCTTTTAAAAGGTCAACTGGTAATGCTTTGCCATTAGAGATAGCATCACCTTGGATTTTTCTGCATTTAACACTAATTTAAGATGAATTATATGATATGTTTTTTAGCCAAATTGGCAAACATGTTAGAGCTGTGTGTTTTTAATAGTGCTATAAAGTTGTGATGATAATTATTTTTATTATATAATACTTCAAGAAAATGTTTTTTCTGATTTATTCTAACTTTGGGAATTGTGCATTTCACCATATAAAATAAAACTGACTTATAGATTGTAACTTTTTATTAACGTATATGTACACTAAAGGGAAATTAGATTTCAGTTTCACTGAATTATGTATTTTGTAACAGCAAAGGTTCATACTGTGGTAGCCAGCAACCCCCAGATTATAATTTTAAGCTTTAAACTCGAGTTCGAACGACTTTGAACGCTACATGTAACTGTTTTATGGCACTGTCTTGTGGGTTTTCCCCTTGGGACCTGAATGCACCATAATTACGGAAGGTTGCCGCCACTTGATTGGAGACTCGCTTATCTGTTGTTCTGTTATTGGTTCTTCGCATCTCGTGCTCCGTCTACGGCCTCAGCGGGTACACCTAGCTGCGCGTGCGCTGTTCCTCTTAAAGAAATCCAGTTTGTTGAATTTAACCAAGGTCGTAACGGAAATCACAACATTTTATGCTCAAAATAAAAGAAGGAAGACTTTTTTTTTCTCTCTCTCAATGTACTTTAATTAGCAGTTGATAAAATACATTTCGAATACAATAATGTCATTATATGTTAAAATATAATCAAATAACTTATTAGATACAAGTTCTGTTTGCAAACAAATTTTATTTAAAGTTGTGGCATACAGTGTTAGCGTCAAGCAAGGGGGACGAGAAAGAGTTCTTTTAAGATTTTAAAGATTTTGGGGCCCTGGACGTCTTACTCCAGCCCCTGGTCACACAGTAAGACCTCACAGGTGCCAGTCAACACACACCTACCTTCCTTACTAATACTCTACAGTGGAAACAAACAACACAAAAAACAGACAAAGCATAGAGCTTAGCTATCAGCAAACTCTTCCAAATACATTTGATAGCTTTAAAAGAAAAAGGAAGATATATAGCCAGAGTCAAACATTTCATAGCATAGCTTTGTACTCGTGTTTCAGAATTTGATCTTAGGAAATAATTGTCTGTGCAACTCGATTGAATGAGATGAAAAAATGAGAATTTTTTCAATCCTACTAATTAAAGTTATTTATTTAGGGTCATGCACATGCAGGAGAGTATAAAGTCATACAAGCTCGGATTAAAAAGAACTGTTTGTACATTTCCCAACAACAAAGGTAAAAAAAGGGAAGCAATTTGAACCTTGTCAGCTAAACAAAGTTTGAGATTATCTGGAAAGAAAAGTAAAGAAAATGTAAAATCACTGACAAGGAGATACAACAGTAAAGAGACAATAAAAACAAATAGCCACATATCGATTCAAAAATTCACTTGCGCAGGGCAGCGCCTGGAGTCGCCGTATAGATTTTATTTTGAAAATTTCCAAGCGGAATTTCTCTTAGTAAATGCAGATACTTTACAACCGGCGAGCCTTTCAAAGTCTTGAGTCCGAGTTCAGTCCGAGAGAAACCATGTCCGCCGTTAAAGGCAAACTGTGCTCACCTCTAATCTAATTTAAAACAAATTCTCCATGAAATAACACTAACGCACGGCCTCAAGTATGGCCAACTCGGTGAGTAACCATTCACAATGGTTTGTGGTGCCCGGTGCGGATTTACCGAGTATACGTGTGGACATATTTGCCGTTTTGGCACACCGGAGGGGTCCGTGGTTTTTCTCCGTAACAAGGATTTTCGAGCTGCACTGCTACTTAACGCGCCGCTATCAGACGACAGAATAGGGAAATGCAGCATTCCTCCCAGAGATAACGGAATAGAAAAAGAAAAACTCAATGGGAATAAAAAATGTTTTCGCTAATGCACAAATGAAGGCTGATCCAGAATAGCTGCAGTCTCCTTAAATTCCTCTTGAAGAGAACCAGTGGGGGAAATCAGTCGGCACGTTAATGAGGCCAACTTTGACAAGTTTCATTGTTATTCTTCGAATGGTTAACAGTTGTGTAAAGTTACTCCACGAAACAAAAAAGTGTTTAAATATGAGCTGCTTGTTGTTTAGAATATACCTGTAGGCTTTATCCAAGAGGAAGAATAAAGGTAATTTTGCAGTGTTAAATGAAATGTTGCCTTTTTAAAACTGGAATTTGGTACGAGGTAAGAGGCAGGCAAGCGCGATGGTGCTGTGAGCCAGAAAAGCTGATGGCTCAGACTTCTCCTGCTTTAACTGAGCTGTGCTCGAGTGCATTGACGCTAAGCAGCATCATTGTGTGCCGCAGGGTGCTGTTCAGGTGAAACTGGAACTTGGTCATCGTGCTCAGGTCCGAAAGAAACCCACAGTGGAAGGCTTTACCCACGACTGGATGGTGTTCGTGCGAGGACCGGAGCACAGCAACATCCAGCACTTTGTGGACAAAGTAGTTTTTCATCTGCACGAAAGCTTCCCGAAACCAAAAAGAGGTAAGGAGAGCTGCTTTCTTCGGCTGTAGTGGATATTTTCTAGATCACCTACACATAGAAAACATGTTTCTATTGTTACTAAAGGATATGTTTATATTTAATTCTCAGAGGGCCGAAACAACAAGCTGTAAATAATGGGATCATAAAGAAACCTTCTGTGGTGTGTTAGTGTCTGTTGCTTCTTAATGTCTATGTACAGTAAGTAAGGACATTTGTGTTTGGTCAGATGTTGCTTTGTTGTAACAATGCTTCTTAGCAATAAATCCAAGTTGGAAAGCCTGTTTAGTTCCACTTAGATGATGCAACATTTCTAAGGCAAATGCATTTGTGGGTTGAGCAGCAGAGTTGAGTATGTGGGTCTCTGCGCCGATGAAAAACTTGCCAAATGTGCTCTGCCAATGCCAAACGGTAAATAATATTTTTTACAGTGACATTAGAGAGACCCGGGATCCAAAAGTAGCCAGTGGTGTGCTGCTCCTGCATTGTGGCTGGTGTGTACGCTGCTCTGCAAAGGTCACCTGGTGCTTCAGGAGCCGTGCTGCTATTGTGCATTTTTGGGTTCGGTCTCATTAGATGCAACCTCTCTGTTAGCACTTTGTACACAGGATACAAGGTTATATGAGCATTTGTGTCATCCTGCGTGCATCAGAGGGCTCTAAAAAACCTTTTCACTCTGGACATAAGTGTCAGTCAGGTTTCTAATCTAACCATATTAGCAAAGGCTAACCCAGCTATAAGCTGCATGTAGGCCTGAAAGGTCATAATCAGGCGTTTCAAAGACATGATACCAAAGGGAAAGTTTTTCAATTACCTTGTCAGAGGTAGAAACGAAAAGATGTTGGTTTTTTAATAACATAATTATGGCATGACTGTTGTATGAAAATTGGGTCACTTCTGTCAAATCACTTTTATTTAGGCTCTATAGAGCAACTTCATTGCGCTTAAAGCACGTCCATGGCATCAGTATAACTTAATTGCCATGGTGTGTGACAACACTGTGGTAGTATTAAACGTTAAGAAATATAATATTGGCCACATAATCTGTGCTTTAGGCACGTTGGTTAAAACAAAAGTTAGGAACTTTAAATACTTTTTTTCTAGACTTTAATACACAACAAGTTACTCTAACTGGGCCTGACTGATCTTTTAGCGCCCTTTCATGCAGATCTGCAAAAATACACAAACGCTCATGCTCAGCCCCTCCCAAAATAAATAAATAAAGACTGGCTGCTGCAGCATGGGCAAATACTGGGAGTGACATACCACTGGACACTTATGGATCTCAGTGCTGCATTTTTGTGAAAAAGAGAAATCGGTCTGTAATTAGAGAACATTTTTTTGTCCACTTTTATGTGCTGGAATTACTTCGTCAGTAGATTCTGACATTGAACACGTCTGGAAGGACCGATGCAGAAATGTTAGTGGTTTAATTATGAATTCTGTAATGTTGTACTAGCCACGTATCAATTGCAGTTTAGTAAGTGAACTTAATTCTTACAAGATTTCAGCAGTGTGTGTTGTGTGTTTTGCTAATAACAAAATATGTAGACATCTATGAAAAATATTTGCATTCCATCTTCATGATCATTGTACATGCTCATGTTCATGTTTCAGTTCACTATTGACAGTGGAGATTGAAGCCAGTGTTGACCTTCCAGAGGAACCCTGTCCTTTGGAATGACCTGACTCAGGCGATGAGGCTTGCAGAATCACTTGCCCATTTTAAGTCACATCTAAAAATACACTTTTAAATAGCTTTGATGTAGTGGTTTATTGTTTTGACTGTAATTTACCCAGTCTTGCTTTTCCTTGGAGTATCCAGTGTAAAAATTGCACGTGTTGCTACCCGCCGTCACGATCTGTTGTGACAAGGAAGCAGCCAAACGTAGGTTTATAAATATGTCAGAACAATCGCAATTGCATATTTCTGCCTAACTATTCAGGTTACCACTTGCTGTTGAGTCAGTGTTTGAGTGTTTTAGTGATGTACCAAGTGCTACAAATGATCCCCCTTTCGATTAACTTACTGTTAAGTCCAAGAAGTGTTAGAAAACTGTGAAAATCATCAGTCACAATTTCCCATATCCCATATTAACATTTTAGATTGCTTATTGCTTGTTTTCACCGGTAGCTCAAAACAGTGAAAATTCAGTTTCTAATATCTAAATATAATAATTTAAAATATAAACACTAACAAAACAAAACACTGTTTTTAAAAAGGTAAGCCCCCTGCTGAGTATGACTGAGTGACAATGACTAAAAATCTCAATATTTTTAGGGTGAATCAATGAGTAATATATCAGTATTTTCTACAGTTGATTGATATTACATGTAAAATGTGTTTTTATGATACATATTTAAAAAGACTTGGTTTCTCAGTCAGGACCTGTTGTAATTTTCAAACTTGAAGACCTTTCATGTCTTTTCATTGTCATTTTTTTAAATAACTGCTTCAAGGGCGAGGAGTTTTCTCTTGCTGGGTGATAAGTTCAGTCTCTTTGAAGTGAGGTTATACGAGTTTCTGATATACCGTCAGTGCGTTACCTGCACCAGAAAGCAGTCGGTATGTCCCAAAGCACAGAAACTAAAGGCTGAACTGCTTTGGATGCGGTCAGCAGCAAAGGAATTTGAGCCAATTAAAAGAAAAAGTGCAGCCTGTGGTGTATTTAGACCATTGTCACCAGTTTACCTGCCGTCAAACAGATGAGGAAGTGAAGTTGTGAAATCCACCAGACTCTACTGACAAAAATGGCCATTTACCAATGCAGGAGTTGTACACAAGGTTACTATAGTTATCTGAAAGTAAACTAAAACATTGTAAGAGAAACGTTTTAGTTAACTGGAATAAAAAAAAAAACTGGGTTTACGAAGAGACATGAATTAGCTGAAACAATGTTTTAAAAACCGGCAAAAATAATAGAAATGTATGCAGTAAATGATTTGTCTTTGTCAGTTTGGTCAGATTTGTCAGCACAGCCTGCCGACCTATCTGTCTTTAAGGCTGTCAGTTTTGACGCACAAGTTTGAACTCTGTTCTCATTTACCTCAGTGCCTTCAAGCAGTCTGTAAATCTGACTCCTAACTGCTGATATGGTGCCGTCAAAGGTTTTCTAAAACACCTTTGATTACAAGTTGCCAAATTAGTTTTGGCTTCTTTATTCTGTCAATGAGATATTGTGCACAAGCAGTTGGCCTAAAGCCCATAGGGAAAATACTTAAGCTTCAATAAACCGTATGTGCAACAATACTTTTTCCTTTGTCAGTGGACTCTTAGGGGCCCGTTTATTTTTCCTCCCCCCAACTATCAACTTGATGTCTTAGCTGTTAAAGTATTAATTTTTTTGTGAGTATACCGCTTTGCCTCACAGATGTCTCCCTCTAGTACAATTGCCTCTTTTAATAATACCGAGTGCGGAACATTAGCAAACAAGTTCTATCATCAGTTAATTAGACCACTTCATCTGCTGAAGACTGAATGCTCTTGTGGCCCTCAAATCAACACAATTCTGTTTCTTCAGAATTTAATTATGCTAAATAACTACTGTATGTTGTCTTAAATTACTATTTGTCGCAGTTTTTTGTTCACGATAGGTCTGATAAATCATTTAATATCAGAAAAAAGTTGCATGGCGCCTGGGTGGCTCAGGGGTGGAGCAGGCGACCACATTCATATGCTGCTTTGCGGTGCAGGCGATGTGAGTTTCAGCTGTTTGCCAATTTGCCCCCGTGTCTTACCCCGTATCATTCCCCCACTTTCTGTCTCCCCCTACTGCCAATAAAAGCCACTGTGGCCAAAAATGCAAAAAAAAAAAAACCCAAAGTTGTAAAATATGGTTATGTCCCCTCACCCATGCCCCCA
>VUQK01005584.1:3918-14745 GCA_015106715.1 Bujurquina vittata | reverse complement strand
AACTGCCAGCATGCTCCTGCAGCCGACAGACGGGAGAGGCCCGAGCAAAAAAGAAGTAACACGTACAAAAAGTCAGAGGTCACTAAAAAAAAAAAAAAAGCTCCCAAAATAAAAATACAGAAAACAAATACATATGCATGAAAAATAGTAACACAACCAAACAACAGAGGATGGATTCTTGGTGAAATACAAATAAATCTTAAATTTTTAAACACACCCGTTACACTTTCATGTTGTTTATGCCAAATTCTGAATGAATTCTGAATGTTGCAGCAGAAATTGAGACCCATCGGACCAGACAAAGTTTTTCTGATCTTTTATTGTTCAAGTTTGGTGATCCCAGGAGAATTATAGCCTCCGTTTCCATTTTTCTAGCTGACAGGAGTAGTGAATTCTATTTTGTGTGAACTGCTTCCTGTGGTGGCTGTAGCTGAATAACAGTCACGGCCTTCTTGTACCCAGTGTGAAAGTTTCTCTGCTGCTTCACACAAAACATCTCTTTTGCGCAGTGTTGGCCAAACTATATACTGTATTATTGCAAGACACTGTCTCATGTAGCAAGTGTAAAAAAGCGTTATCACATTTCCTGTTTTTATTTCCCTTCTCTTGTTAGTTGGATTTGGTTCACCTGTTCTTCCCAGTGGTCCTCCTTCCCTAATTATCCCATGTGTGTATTTAAACCATCAGTTCTCCTCAGATCCTCACTGTTGTGTGTGTCCCTGTCCCGTGTGTGTGCGCACACCTTTTGCTCGGTTTCCTAGTTTAGTCCAGCTGAAGCTGTGAGTTTTGTTTTCCCTGTGAATAATCCATATTAAAGCCATATTATCTGTTAATTCTTTGCCTCCATAGTCCTGCCTTTAGGTCCAAGCCTGCCTGCACGCAGCTATAACATAACAGTCGATCATTGTATTTCCTTTGTCTTGGAAAAAAAGAAAGAAAATGTGAGCAATAAAAAGAGGCCTGCTAAGAAAATAAATTTTCATTCTAAGGGAATTAGTCCTATTCAAGCCCCACATCGCTCCTTAATTTACAAATGTAATTCAGAAGCTATAGTGTAGTGCATTAAACTACCCAGAAAGGCTATAATTGATGTCTATGTTTAAACTGAGGTCTTATCTTACACCAAGTCTTCTAAAAGCATTTCATCCTCTTTGCTCTCTTTCCCTCTTTGCAAGGTGACAACGGAGAAGTGACGATGAGAGTGGTCGGTGGTGATGAAGAGGAAGTGTTTGTCATAGACTCAGCTGGTAGTTTGTGCCTTAACAAACCCTTGGATAGGGAGAGACGGTCCTCTTACAATCTGACTGTGACAGCCAGCGACTGCGCCCAGCCTGGGTCTTTGCAGTTCACCAGCACAGCGCATCTTACTGTGATCATTGAAGATGTCAACGACAATGCTCCAGTGTTTGTGTCAGCCAAAAGTGTTAGTATACCAGAGGACACTGCCCTGCATTCTGTTGTAATGACCGCTCATGCTGAAGATGAAGACGCTGCATCCAATGGGAAGGTTTTGTATTACTTAAATACGTCCGGTGGTATATTCAGCATTGATAACAGAAGTGGAAAGGTGTACCTGGAGGAGTTATTGGACAGAGAAGAAGTGGATACCCTGATTGTTACTATAATAGCTACTGATGAAGGCTCACCCCTCATGGCAACCACTATGAATCTTACGGTGCACGTTGAGGATGTGAATGATCACGACCCTGAGTTTTCAAAAAGTAGCTACAGCCTGACGGTCATGGAGGATATCGCCAGGGGAACGAGCCTGTTGCAGGTCCAGGCTCACGATCGCGATATCGGGCCAAATGGAGACGTGCGGTACATGCTGGCCCAGGCCGGTCCATTTGTGATGGACGCGGTTCGAGGAGTCGTCACAGTCATGGATGATCTAGACAGAGAGAGGGACTCGAACTACACGTTAATCGTGACCGCTGTCGATCGAGGAAACACACCCAGATCTGCTAGTGCTGCTATCCACATCACAGTGGTGGACATCAATGACTTTGCACCCCAGTTTTTTCCAGAAACTCTGATCATACACGTAAAGGAGAATGAGGAGGACCCATATATGCTGACACAACAGGTGCAGTAAAAATTTACTGAAGAACAACAGAGTGTATTGATGCTTGTCTTTTTTATTCATTTATTTTATTATTATTTTGCCAGGTCTCGGCTTTGGATGAAGATTTGGGAGTCAACAGTCAGCTCACATATTTTATAGAGAGAGGAAATGGAGATGGTTTGTTCTCTGTCACTCCCAGCGGCACATTTCACATTTTGCATAGCCTGGACAAAGAGAAGGAATCCATGTATAAGGTCACCATCACTGCTGTTGATTCAGGTAATTTTTCTATCCAAATAAAAGTGCAAGACTCATAATTCAATATGAAAATAAGAATCTATTTCTCAAGACTGTTTGATAACGAGTGCTTCTGTGTCATCTGAAGGACTGCCGCCTCTAACGGGCACTCTGACCGTGCACATCATGGTCGACGATGTCAATGACAACCAGCCAGAGTTCACAGAGGAGGTCTACAACACCATAGTGCCCGAGGACAGTCCTGTTGGCACCGTGTTTGCTGTGATAATTGCTTCTGATGTTGATGAGGGCGTCAGTGGGGAAATAAGGTAAACGTCATAATAAAATGTGACTTAACTCTTGAAAGTATAATTACTGTTATAGTTTTTATAGTCTTTCTTCTGAATCTATTTTTGTTGCGCTGATGGTTATTTATTTTATTTAGCTATTCCATGGAAAACCTCAATGTACCTTTTTCCGTTGATGAAACATCTGGAGAACTATTTACAACAAAGCTCCTGGACAGGGAGACAGTGGCCATTTACAGACTGGAAGTGACTGCGAGTGATAAACATCCAAATCGGCCTCTGTCCAGCTCTGTGCTTGTTACTGTACTCATCGGAGATGTTAATGACCACTGGCCCCGGTTTATGAACGGCCCTTATGTGGCCTACGTGCCGACCGAGTTAGCTCCAGGTGAGAGATTACCTTTCTACTTGACAGCTGTTCCATTCTGGCCATTATTGGTAAGATCGAGTGCTTTTTTTTTTTTTGCAGGCTCTGTTGTTTGTGCAGTGACAGCGTCAGATGAAGACACTGACATGAATGCAGAACTACATTATTCATTACAAGGAGAAAGTTCTGACATGTTTTCCATCGATCCTTACAGTGGGACTGTATTCGCTTCGAGAGCTCTCCAGTCGGTGGATGATATTACTGTCAGCGTGCGTGTGGAAGATGCTGGCGAAGATCCCAAATCTGACACCACCACCATCAGTGTCAGGTTTCAGCGCATCTCTGATTTCCCAAAGATGAATGTGGATGTTTGGAGTTCTTCCCTCTCAGAGGATGAGCAACTGGAAACACTAGTGGCGGTGGCGTCTGCAGTCAGCATCAGAACTGAACCTGTCTCTTTTTATCTCGCTTCTGGAAACTTTGAGGACATGTTTCATATTGAGCACTCAAGTGGAGCCCTGATTGTAGATAAACCGTTGGATTTTGAAAGTAAAAGGGAGTTTTCTTTGTTGATAGAAGCCAGAGACTCGGGTTCGCCTCCATTCTCCTCTTTTTCTGAAATTCACGTAAATATCACCGATGTAAATGACAATTTTCCACAGTTCACTCAAGCCGAATACAAGTGTGAGGTTTTTGAGAACTCCCCACCCGGTGTGGTTTGTGATGTTCTTGCAATTGATGCAGATTCTGGTCATTTCGGCGCAGTGCGGTACAACATAACAGGCGGAAACCACGACGACTTTTTCACAATCGACCCTGAAAACGGTTCACTGAGCACTACTGTGAGTTTAGATAGAGAACACATTCCTGAATTTAATTTAACAGTTGAAGCAGAAGAGCTAGAAAACCCTCTTCATAAAGACAGAGCAACTGTTATCGTCACCGTTTTAGACAGAAATGACAACGCGCCTCGTTTCTCTCAGATTTTTCTCACAGAGGTGCCTGAAGATGCTCCCGTCGGACAGACAATTATACAAATCACTGCAACAGATGATGATACTGATGCCAATACAGTTATTAATTACTCCATAGTTGACCAAAGTGATGATGTGCTCTTTAACATTGATTTATACACTGGCTATATCACTGTTGAAGGAGTTCTGGACAGGGAGGTGCAGGATCGCCATATCTTGAAAGTGAGCGCCAATGATTCAGCGTGGAGCATAGGCACTGAGGTGACTGTAGTCATTTTAGATGTCAACGACAACAGGCCGGTATTTTCTGAGCATCTGTATAGCATTATCCTCCCTGAAACAAAAGATAAAGAGGTGTTTATTTTGCAGATTCATGCTACAGATGCAGACATTGGAAAAAACAGCATGATTTTCTATGTTATTGAGCCTCCACTTGAGGACTTTTGGGTAAATGCTACCACTGGTGAAATCTATTCAAAGCAACCCCTGATGTTACATGATTCTAATGTTGAAATCTATCACTTTACAGTCATTGCTTCTGACAGCGGCAGCGTCCCCCTGTACAGTAATGCCTCTATCAGAGTGAGATTAGAACAATACAACCACCACCCACCTATGTTTTTGCCTTTACAGTCAGTGATGGTTATTCCTCATCAGCTGACTGTGGGAAGTGAGGTGGTCCAGTTTACAGCAGTAGATCTGGATGTTAATGGCAGTGCAAGCATTGAGTATGCTTTGAATGGAGGAAATGCATCTGATTTATTCTTGATTCAAGCTGACACCGGAAAACTAATCTTAAATCAGTATTTAGCTGAGAATGAAAATCAGTCCCTTACTTTATTAGTTATGGCCACAGATCAGGGCACCCCCCGTTTAACATCACAGACTGAAATCACTTTCCAAATTACTGGGAGGAATCATTTTTCTCCGAGCTTTAGCAAATCTGATGTTACTCTCTCGGTCCCCGAGGACCTGCCTGTAGGATCCGCAATTGGGAGAATTCAAGCAGAAGATGGGGATTATGGTCCCAACGGTGCGATCACGTACGGCATTACCCCAGAAAATCCATATTTATCCGTAGGAGAATTCTCTGGATTGCTAACGTTGATCAGAGAGCTTGACTTTGAACAACAAAGTATTTATCATTTCCAGATCAAAGCTAAAGATGGAGCCTGGGTCCCAAAAACCGGAACAGTAAATGTTACTGTGATAGTCATGGATGTGAATGACAATCCTCCAGTCTTTTCATCCTCGGAGTATATAACATCAGTTCCCGAAAACTCAGCTGTGGGAAAAAATGTTCTTGATGTGACAGCTACTGATACCGACTCGGCTGCGAATGCCCAAATATTCTACTCTCTTGTTGGTGGCCATGTAGATAAATTTGCAGTTGATTCAGGAAATGGCTCCATCACCACTTTGGCCATCTTTGATTATGAGCAAGAGCAGATGTTTGAGTTAACAATCAGAGCTTCAAATGCTGGAGGACATGCTTTATTTAGTTTTGCACACGTTGTCATCCAAATCTCGGATGTCAACGAGTTCACGCCTACATTCACTAAAAAGGAATTTAACTTCTCGGCACTTAAAAACGTGCCTGTTGGAACTGTGATTGGAAGAGTGACGGCCACAGATGGTGACCGAGGCTCTGAAGGTGAGCTCTTTTACTTTTTGTTTGGCCAGAAAAAAAACGCGGGCTTTGAAATTCAGAAACGTTCTGGAGACATATTTACAACCAGTAGTTTGAGGAAATACGGCAACAACCGTGTGGTTTTAAAAGCGCTGGTTAAGAACTCTGGTGTTATCACTGGAACGGACATAGACGAGACTTTTGTCCACGTTAGTGTGATTGACACTAATGAAGCTCCCATGTTCACGTCTGCGTGGTATGTGGCAAACGTTACAGAAGACAGTCCAGTTGGGACATCCGTGCTGACGGTCAGCGCTGCGGATCAGGACTCCATCGCTGACTGGAATAATTTCTTCTTCAGCATTGAGCATGGAAATACAAACTTCGCTTTCTCCATTGATCCATCTAGCGGGGTGATTTCTGTGAACTCTCCACTGGACAGAGAAGTCTGGCCAGTTTATAATCTCACCGTCACAGCCACTGATAATGGCGCTCCACCAGCCACTGGGACTACTCGTGTCATTGTGGCTATTGGCGATATTAATGACAATGCCCCCAAACTCACATCAACTGAGGCTCAGGTGAAGGAAAATCAGCCTGAAGGCACCATAGTCACCAGATTAACTGCATCTGATTCAGATTTTCCACCAAACCAAGGTCCTTTTACCTTCTGGCTATTAGACTCCCCAGTGGGTAGTGCTTTCTCACTCACCCCTGATGGAGTTTTGCTCACTACACGCCCAATCGATCGGGAACAGATCACTTCTTATCGAGTCCTTGTGGCCATCAGGGATGCAGGATTTCCTTTGGCACTCTCATCAACATCAATGCTCCACATCAGGGTCGTGGATGAAAATGATAACCCTTCGTTGCCGAGAAACATCTTTATTGAGGTGAAATATTTTGGTAGTTCTTTCCCAGGAGGCATGATTGGTAACGTCCATCCTGAGGATCGGGATGAGTCTGATACGTTCAACTGCGCTATCAAAAGTGGGCCAGTTAACATGTTTGTAATCCCTAATGGCACATGTGAGCTATGGTCTTCTACCTTTCAAGGCGAAGCTACATTTAACATCTCCGTCGAGGCTACAGACCAGCTGCACTTTCCAGTAAACAACAGCATCTATGTAAACTACAAAGGTTTTACAAATGCTTCTATAGACAGCTGTATATTATTCTACGTGTCATCGTCCTCAATGGAGCAGTTCTTGACTAATAGCTATTTGAGGTTTGTAAAAGCTCTGGACAGTCTGTTTAACCTGCAAGCCTCTAAGACTCACGTATTTGGAATCAAACATATCGGCAGTAAAATCCTTCTGCTGGCTGCAGTCAAAAATTACAATGGTCAATATCTTAGCAGAGAGGTGGCGAGTGGTATATCAGCAGGACACAAAAAATTACTGGAGGCTCAGAGCAATGTGACAATTTCTCACATCATCAGCGATCCATGTCTCACCAGCCCGTGTCAAAGCGGAGCATCGTGCCAGAAAAACATTTACATAAACCAGGATGTCGCTGTCCTTGAAAGTGTAGGGGTCATCTTTGTGTCACCAAAGAAGGAGATTTTTAAGTGCGCCTGTCCAGCCGGATTTACTGGTTCACTGTGCGAAGAAGACGTTGATGAATGTGAGCTGAGTCCCTGTGAGGATAAAGGCAAATGTGTCAATACAGCGGGAAGTTTCTACTGTCACTGTCAGGTTGGCTTCTCTGATTCCGACTGCGCTGCTGGTGTTGATGGATGCCTGAAGGTGAAGTGCCAAAATGGCGGGACTTGTATTCCCTCTGCGGATGGATACCAGTGTCACTGTGCGCCTGGATTTGAGGGTACGTTTTGTCATGTATAAAAAAGAACAAAGCATTAATATGTGTGAAAAAAGGGTTATTTTAAATTAAACTTCTGTTTTATTGAACTTTTTCAGGAGAAATATGTGAGGCGTTCATAGACCACTGTAAATCAGCACCCTGTGTTCTTGGTACCTGCACCAGTTTGCAGTCGGGATTCACCTGTAATTGCCCCTTTGGTGAGAAAAATGCATAAAAGTGTAACATATTAGGAAAGACACACTTCCTTGAGCATTTTGACCATTGCTATCTTGCCATTTTTAATCCAGCTATAGAAATAACGCATCAGTTATAAGATAGACCCTCCCTTGTATATAAAACACATTTATCTTACACTCAAAAGATCCCTGGTTCAAGACTGGATTAGGGTCACAAGCGAGCATACTCCCATAAATGGGAGGGTCACTTCAGGAAGGGCATCCAGTGTAAAAACTGTATCCAGTCAAATATATGTGGACCCATCCACTGTGCAACTGCTTGCAAATAAAAGAACAGCTGAAAGTACCTGCAATAGGAACCATGACATCACCTCATTGGGTGAACTCTATATTTTGAGGTCTCCACTTCAACTTTATCAGCTTGATTGGAGACAGCGCACCTGTCACACCTGCCACTTAGGTTGCCATTTGCACGTAACCATATACCATATATAAAACATGGACATCGTTTCCAGGTCTGAAAAATTAAACCAGTGCTGAAGTGCCTTAAATCTGCATTCTTTCTCATGGCTACCACGGTGTGACTTCTCTGGGTCCAAAATATGTCCTATAAAAACTTTCCTGACACGATTAAGGTACAGCTGCCAGTTTCAGGTCATTAAATGTAACATTATGTTCATTTTGTAAATTATGATCCTATTAGTGTGTAAAGTATCCCTCAGATTATCATCAAGATTCTCCCTTTGCTTGTTGCACACAGTTTCAAAACACCAACATGGCAACAACAAAAATGCTCAGATTAAGGCTTCACACCACACTTTGTTATTCAGTGGGTGACCTCAGTGGCCATGTTTGTATGTAGTCTAAGTTGGTGACCAAAGGAGTTGGCCTCTCCTGACCATTACAAAAAAAATGCAAATTCAGTTTTAGGGATTGAAAAGCTGTTTCTTCAGCTGTTTTTGGTGAGCCAAGACGTTTTTTTTAAGTAATAAATTTAAAAAAAGGATTGAACTCATCTTTATGTTAGGAGTCAGTGGGGTCCGCTGTGAGGATCACAGTTATGGCTTTGAAGAGCTGTCCTTCATGGAGTTTCCCCCGTTGGATCGCAGGACTAATTTAATCTTTCTGGAGTTTGCCACAGTGCAGAGGAATGCCCTCCTCCTCTACAATCCAGGAGCTTCAAACAGCAGAGAGTTCTTTGCACTGGAGGTACTGGATGGAGCACTGCGTCTGTCTTACGATCTGGGCTCAGGACCTGTGAAGTTGCAGACATATAAGCAAGTTGCAGATGGATATTTCCACAGTGTCACTGCCAGGAGGATTGGCAATGTGAGTTTTAAATATGTCAATATTAGAGGATATTTTTCTTTGTTCTGTAAATTTACTTTTAAAAAACCCTTTACATTACACTACAGGATTACTGCCAATAAAAAGTAATCAGTTATGTTACAGGATTACCTACTGAGAAAGGTTAAATAAACACCCTTTTTGCATTTAGTATACAGGCATTACCTCATTGCTTAATACTGCATAAAGTTTGTTAATTTCCTTCAGACCTGAAGCTATAGCCAAAGTTAAAGTATCAACAAACTCAAAAGGCATCGTGCACATTTTATGTTGCCACTTTATTAGGTACACCTTGCAAGCACTGTTTTTGGCTTTATTTAACAAGGAGCTTGAAACATTTTTAATTTTGGTCTATATTGACACGATAGCATCACACAGTTGCTGCTGATTTGTTGTCCATGATGCGAATCTGCCATTTCACCGCGTCCTAAAGGTGCTCTACTGGGCTGAGATCTGGTGACTGTGCAGGCCATTTGAGTGCAGTGAACTCAATGTCATGTTCAAGAAATCAGTTTTAGCTGATCTGAGCTTTTTATTTGGTGTGCTTTCCTGCTGTAAGCAGCCATCATAGGATACGTACACTGTGGTTTCCCCACCACCTGCAGCAGCCTGATACGTAGATGTAAGGCACGATGATCCAATGCTTTCATGTTGTTTGTGCTAACTTCTGACCCTACCATCCAAATATTGTAGCAGAAACCGAGACGAATTGGACCATCTATTGTCCTATTTTGCTGAGCCCATGTGAATTTTAGTCTGAGTTTCTTATTCTTAGCTGACAGGAGTAGCACCCAGTGTGGTCTTCTGCTGCTGTAGCCCATCTGCTTCAAGGTTTGACATGCAGAAGAGATGCTCTTCTGCATACCTTGGTTGTAAAGAGTGGTTACTGGAGTTACATTTGCACTACTATTAGCTTGAAGAAGTCTGGCCATTGTCCTCTGACGTCTGGCACCAACAAGGCATTTTAACGCAGAGAGCTGCTGCTCGCTGGATATTTTCTCCTTTTCAGACCATTAACCGTCAGTTGAACCGGTGTACCCATTACGTGACCAGCGAGTGTATTCACTAGTACTGGATTACTTATTTGAATGAAATAACTGATTCATGAACTGCAAGCGTAATGTGTTATGTTGCCACTTCAATGGAAACATGATCCGAGTACTCTAACACGTTAGAGTTACATTCATGTAGTGCTGTTGCATTTCAGACGGGTTCACTGCACGTGGACAGCTGCACAGACTATGAAAGTAATGGATTCTGTTTTTCAAAGAACGATGGCGGTTTTTCAGAAAGGTAGCAGTGAAATATTTAATTGCAATATTCATTATTTCTAATTTTATCCTTATGTCAGCAACATTTTTCTTTCTTCTTAAATTTTTTTGTCTTTATCTACAATCAGGACACTTGATGTTGGTAACAGTAATATGACCTTTGGAGGATTAAGGACTACTGAACCTATTTTAATGCACCCTGCGCAGATAAAAACCCATGACTTTGTTGGATGCATTCGAAACATTCATGTTAACGGTATCCTGCTCAGACCGTCGATGGCCCTAGCAGCATATAAGGTCTTTAATAGGTAAGCCTATTAAAATTAAAACACGTGGATGACTTTATCCTTTAAACATCTCTGGCTATAATACAAAAAATGTTGTTGCTGTGTGTGTTTGTCTTCTATCTTCTATTTATTTTTAGGTGTCCTCGAGCAACAGTGTCACCATGCTACAGCGTTCCATGCAAGAATGGTGGTGTATGCCATGACCTTTGGTCTGACTATTTCTGTGAGTGTAAAAGCTCCTTTACTGGAAGAAACTGTGACAAAGGTACACAAAATAAGAATTCTATATGTGTTATATTGAGCTTCTGTTTTATAATTAAGAGTAGAAGATTAAATTGTTA
>VUQK01005583.1:53882-69965 GCA_015106715.1 Bujurquina vittata | reverse complement strand
CGTAAAAAAAAAAAAAAATCACCAATAATAAAAAACGACTATAATCGACAATTAAATTCGTCGTCAACTATTTTTATTGTCGACAATGTCGAATAATCGTTGCAGCCCTACTTATAAGGCAGCTCCAAATGTTTTTCATGCTTCGCCTCCAGTTTTAGGGATTTAAAACAATCCTCTTTACTTTGGCAGAGATGGGAATATTATTAGTTTACAAGTGACCGTCAACCAATAACAGTGCATGCAGCAAAAACATTTTTCCATCTCCATGCTGAAAAGCCACCACAAACAGGTAGCCTGTTCCCATTCACTATATTGCCAGAAGTATTCACTCACCTATCCAAATCACTGAAATCAGGTGTTTAGAGCTGCAGTTACTGATTATTTTAGTAATAAAGTATTCTACTGCTTATTTCATCAATTAATCAGGTAAGAAATAATTGTCTTACTAATGAGCCATAATGATCAAAAGACAAAAAATTCAGGTCTTCAAATAAACTCATTGCAATTTCTAAAACTCAAACCAGTGTTTTATTAGTTTAACTGCATACAATATGTAGTAAAAGTTCTGACAGTACTGCATCTCCTGGATGAGGTAGATTTGGTGTGTGCGTGTGTTTGAGTGCGCATATGAATGAGTGAGCATGTGTGTTTGTAAGCCTTTATAGGAGCGTGTGGTGACTACAATGAAGAAAAGCGGATCAGCGTTCTCAGAACTTCAGAAAACTGAAATTTGTGTTAAAAATAAATGTTAATAATAATTTACGGTCCAGCCTGTCAGCACAATCAGTGGCTCCGTTTTACTGGCCCATGCATATGTTTAATGGCCTGGAGGGTAGGGGATCATATATTTACAAAATAAAATTCAAAACATTAATAGATTTTATTGATATTACCGTAGTATAAATTTGCTAAATAATCTCACCAAAGTCTGGAAATAAATATTGCACACCCCCCTCCCCCTTCAGACAGCTCCAGTCATTGTGTCAGACCAAGTTAACAGTTTTTTCTTCTGTTCTGCTTGGAGGGTTTCACTGTGTAAACAAACAGTGTGGAATGGGAGCAGCTACAAAGTTCTCTTTTCTTCACGTTGGAGCTTGTTGATCAGGTGGTTTGATTAAAGACTCCCTCGAGCATTTTCCCAGTAAATGTTTTAAGCGTGATTACAGTAGCAAGTTCTGCTGTTTTGGAACCTAGGAAACCTCCACTGCAGCTAACCATCTTTTGTAACGGACCCAGCTGTTTGCCCTAATTGTGTGTAAACAGAGTCCATGTTAAACTATAACAGCATCATTACTACTGCTGCTGTTTTATCAGTCTTTCTGACTCTAGAGCAGTGGAGACACTCTGGAATGACAAACCACGTCTGTTTCTCCGTCTGGCAATCCGATGGATGAGTTTGGGATTGGCAGTTTCAAGGAGAACTGTTCTAGTCTGATTGCATTGTACCAAGAGTAAAGTTTGGTGTGGGGTTGTTTTTCAGGAGTTGGACTCGGCCCCTTAGTTCCAGTGAAAAGAACTCTTAATGCTTCAGCATACCAAGACATTTTGGACAATTTCATCCTCCCAACTTTGTGGGAACAGTTTGGGAATGGCCCCTTCCTGTTCCAAAATGACTGCGCACAGTGCACTAAGCAGGTCCATAAAGACATGGATGAGTGAGTTTGGTGTGGAAGAACTTGACTGGCCTGCAGAGTCCTGCCCTCAACTTCATAGAACACCTTTGGGATGAATTAGAGCAAAGACTACGAGCCAGGCCTTCTCATCCAACATCAGTGTCTGACTTCAAATTTGCTTCTGGAAGAATAATCAAATATTCCATGAACACTCCTAAACCTTGTCGAAAGCCTTCCCAGAAGAGTTTAAGCTGTTACAGAACCAAAGGGTGGGCTTTGGCACTGTATGGACTAAGAATATCACTCAAGTTCATACAAGTGAGAAGGCAGATGAGTGAGTACTTTTGGCAATATAATGAATGTATTCAAGTATATGAACAACTCTGTTTAAATACAAGGTACACATACATTACAGAAATACTCTTGTAAAGTGTATATCAATGTAAACTTTTCACAAAACTACTTCATAGTACTAGGTCATTCATCAGGTTATAACGCTTAAACTTAAATAGTATTGATGTCGACCAAAGTGGACTGACCTAAAGTACCTGCTTGTCTGGGGCTATTATGTAGGTGGCTTTTGTTACTTACTGATTTAGTAGAAACATCATTTTTTTAAACATCCTTAAAAGCCCACTGCTCGCTCCATTAAGTGACTGAATGAACTGGTTCGTTTGCACTGTGCTGCCGACAAACCAGTTGGTTCTATTAAAAGTGTCATTTGTCACAAAATACTATGGCATTTGCATGAAAATCCCTTATACACTGAGGTTTTTGTTCATTCAAATCCAGTTAAAAAGAAAGAAAAAAATATATTTGGGGTCTCCTGTCACAGGTGCAAAGGGGGAAGTGTTAGCAGCTCTGATAAAAGAGCTAACTTCTCTCATTTAATTTTAATTCCTGATTGAGAGTCACAGCATTCAAGTGCCTCAATATTTTTGAAATGAATCTCATGTTCCCTCAGTAATTTTGAACCCTATCCTATCCATCCCTATCCAATGGAAGCCACTGAACTAACCTGCCTACCTCTATAGAAAGTAATTAAGGCTGGCTCCACCTTGACCATCTATAACAGTAAAATGTAACTGGATCCTTCTGTGACTCCAGCCGCAATGCTAATGAGAGCTAGCTCCATTCCCACAAGTGTTTGTGGTGGATGCAACTTCATTATGCATAATTTCACACACAAAAGGAACTTAAGAGGAACTAAAACTTCAACAGCAGGATGCTCACACTCATCATAGAAGCCATAGATGCGGTTGATAGAGGCACACTCATGGTTGCCCCTGAGCAGGAAGAAGTTCTCGGGGTATTTGATCTTGTATGCCAGCAGCAGGCAGATGGTCTCCAGAGACTGCTTCCCTCTATCCACGTAGTCTCCTAGGAACAGGTAATTGGCCTCTGGAGGAAAGCCGCCATATTCAAAGAGCCTCAGCAGGTCTGTATACTGTCCGTGGATGTCACCTAAGGTGAGGAACAGGAGAGAGAACTAAGAGGAACGTTCTCCAGCTATAAGGAGCAGGTTTTTAAATCTGATTTTTAAGTGGAGTTCTGTGTTTTTTTGCAGTGGACACTACATTTGTGTGTTTCATGTACTTGCTAATACTGACCACAGATTTTGAGGGGAGCCTCTAGCTCCAGAAGGATTGGCTGACTGAGGAAGATCTCCCGGGACTTGATGCAGAGACCGCGCACCTCAGCCTCTGTCATCTGGACAATCTTCCCTGGACGACATCCTCGCACTGGTGAAGGGAGAGCAGAGGGTGCGAGGTTAAAGACAAACTGATGTAAACACCAAGCTGTTTTCTGATGTTGTGGAGCGGCGTGAACAAAGACAGCTTTCAGGCATAAGCTGTTCCAGTGAGACTGGACTTTTTTCCCCCTCAAATTTTTCTCAGGGTTAAGACTGTTGATCATCACACCATTTCTGTCAGGGTGAGTCTTTAAATTAACTTTAAACTAAATAGGGGAGGACCAGTGTGTAGTCAACGGAGGAGGACAGAAATAGCTTGCTGTCAATGTCAGTGTTTGTGGACGCACTTCCTGTTGTGTAACAGAACGGAAGAGAGAAGGGGGAAGGGGGAGTCACAGTGGTCAAGTTACATGAAGCCCTGAGAGTTCATGAAATGGGTCCATAGTGACAAATGTACATATGACAATAACCACTCCTGCACAGCCAAACACACTGATCACACATGCCCCATCTCAAGGGTTATTTTTAAGACTGTCCAAAGGGTGGTGGTTTCCCTGGTAAACAAAAAATCATGTGAAGGCTTTATATGGTTTTAATACTAATGAATTCTCTTCCATTGATCCTCCAGTACATAAGCAAGGTGTGCCTGTATGTCTAGTGGAGTGATTTCACACCCCTCCCTTCCAGCTCTGCGCTGATGCTGTTTGTATGGCTGTGCTGGCTCAGCCATACAAGTGAGAGAGGCCTGATATAGGACAGACAAACACACACACACACAAAATAAACCAGCAGTACCTGCCTGAGAGGGCACCTTTTCATTATAGGGTTAAGTTGAGGCAGACCAGGAAACGCATGCGTACACATATGCACACTTGCATTTGTATCTCCAACAAACACAAAGAAACACACAGTGCACTCCAGTGACCTTGACTTTAGATTGTACCATTACAAGCTTGTGGGGAGGTATCCCAGCATCCTTTGGTCCATCACTACTGCACTGCAGCTTCACCAGTCAAGAGAAAGAGAGAGGGACAGAGAGGGGGGGAGATGGTACCCACATCTGATTACCATGGCAACCCAGCAAGACCAATTTCCAGCCAGAGAGGTGATGGGAGTGGAACAGCAGCTGTATCTCAGAGGGAAAAGGAGCCGATTTGCAGATTAAGTGTCACCTCCACCAGCCCAAGCCCTGCATACTAACACTGCTGCATCCGACAGCCGCGATGGAGACCCATCAACAGGCCTGACTGTATTCACACAGCTTGAGACTCTGTTCAACTACACAGCTGAACACAAATGCTCCAGATTATTGATGAGGTTTAGACACACAGAAGAGGTGTAAAACATTAAGCAGTGTGTTAAAAGTCACAATGTATCCTAAATGTTCAGATTACATTCAAGCTTAAAAAAATAAGTGAATACCAGTGATGCATACTGATGCATGTCTATGTGGCACAAACATCCTGTCCAACCTACTGCTTAAAACAGTGTAGCAGGAGTGGCAGCAACAGGTAGTGGCTTGTGCTTTTCTGTTCAATTAGTGTTCATGGGGAATATGAGGAGTAAACCATGTCAGAATCTGCCACTAGCCATCCTTTGTCAGTGTTCCTTTCACACAAGACAACCAGAGTGGTTTTTAATTGTTCTGGTTCCAGGTTTGTCTTCTGAATGTTTGGCTCCACAACCGATGCACATTTGACTTGATTTTACCATCCAAGACCAATTTAGATATCATCAGGGGCTTTACACAGCCTGCTAAATGTTTACTGTTTAAAAAAAAAAAAGTTTTGTAGAAAAAACCATTTGGAAAGACCATGCAAGCATTCACACCTATGGGCAATTTAGAATCACCAATTAACCTAACCTTACTAAGTGCATCTCTTTGGACTGTGGGAGGAAACCAGAGTGCCTGGAGAAAACCCACACAGAAATGGGGAGAACATGCAAACTCCACACGGACAGGCCTTGGAGGTGGATTCAAACCTAGGCCCTTCTTGCTGTGAGGCAGCAGTGCCAACCACCACACCACCATGTTGCCCACCTTAGTTCACCATTTCCTTAATAAATATATATATATATATATTTTTATTTTTTTTAATTTACTTTTTTGTCAAAGAATGATGCCATCCACTGGTGTTAACCCACTAGCTAAGGCCCTTCCTTTCTTGCATTTTCACAATGACATGAGCTCCAATTGAATGCACAGTGTTAGTGTCAGAGTGTGACTACTTTCTCTCCCTGGCTAAAACAGCTGTTTGGTTTCACTCACACAACAGCTTCATCTGAGACTGATGTCCCACTAACTTTTCACTAGTAAAAAAAAAGAAGGGTAAAAGTCATGTTCAAGGAACCTCTAGTTCATTTTTTCCTAATTTGGTCAACTCACGTCCATGTGCCTGAGCTCCTACAATGGTGTCTGGTCACACTCTTTAAACTGAAAACTGTGTGCCAATGGCATTCACTGCAACGTGATCAACTGCTCTCTCAGTCTATCTCCACTTCTCCTTTTCCTCCCCTTTCATCTTTATTATCATTATTATTTAAGTTGCATTCCTGGCTGTGGCTGAACCTCTGGGTCATCCTCCTCCTCCTCCTCCTCCTCCTCCTCCTCCTCCTCCTCTGCCTTACCAGTGAACTGTGTTGACGTCAAAGGATAGCTTTGCCTCATACCCCTCCCTGAGTGCATACCAGACAGCTCCCAGGCCTTCTAAACCTTAACATCTCAGTCTGCTCAGGTCTCTACTGCAGCCTCAGAAACTCAGGGTATCTGCAAGTTCCAGCCAAACCCCAAGATGGCTAAAATAAACTTATAGTACCAAGTGAGGGGACCCCGTTTCGCATGAAACTGCCTATCAGACTAAATGTACTAAGAAAGCTCACTTGAAACTGGACAAAAATATAAAGATTAGCTTAGGTTAACATTTTAGGCTAAATCTGGTTAGCAATAATTTAGGTTCTAAAAATAAAGAAAATGTCTGGTGTCTTTGAATTTGTTCAATTTGTCATATTCAGAAGTTTTGTTCAGTCCAAAATGTTTAGACATCAGCAAGGTTATTCAGACACTACACAACCACAACTCATGCAATGTAGTGCAGAGGTGAAACAGGACTAGAAGAACCTATTAGATCTGGCTCACTTCACTTAACTGCAAAATATAGTATTGCCTTGGTATAAGGGGCTGCCCAAGTGCCCGTTCTACCAAGTGGCTTAAAATGCCTGAAATATTTTCATCTGGGTTCCTTCTGCAGCAGCGAAACACTTCAAGTGGCTCCTTTCGATGTGGAGAAGCAGAGGCTCTACTCTGAGCCTCTCCCAGATGGGGGCTGCACTGCTCATCCCATCTCTAAGGGAGAGGCCAGCCACCCTTCAGAGGAAGCTCATTTCCGCCACTTGCATCTGCGATCTCGTAGGGATGTGGTAAACTGACAGATTCACTTTTATGCTCAATTCCCTCTTTTCCACAACGGACCAGGTCCGCATCACCGCAGCCACAGTACCAATCCGTCTGTCAATCTCCCGCTCCCTCCTCCCCTCACTCGTGAGCAAGACCCTGAGATCCTTAAACTTGGGGCAGCAACTCATCCCTGACCTGGAGGAGGCACTCAAATGTACTTTTACTAATAAATAGGCTTTAAAAACTATTAAATTGTGTTAAATTCAGTTTGGATGGATCTAATGGTTTTAGTCAAATCACTGTGAGAATATCGAGTGAACACTCCCATCATTACCCTCTACATTCTTTTATAATGAGAGTACAGTGTTAAGCAGTTTTCTTGGATCAGGTCTGACTTAAACCCATACTCCAATTACAAAGCCTACATTATAAGAAGGACTTTGCTTTACTGCTTATATAACCAGAGAATCTCAGTTAGCATTCAACGATGAATGGTTTATCCAACCTTTAGTAAACATAACTGGAGAGCAGTCAGCTGAAACAGCATTAACATTTGTTCTTTCTTACCTTGAAAGAACTCCTGCCACCCAGCACTTAGTGAGGGTGATTCACTAAATATTCGGGAGGATCTTAAGTAAAGCCCATCCTTCTATTGTGCTGCATAATGAGCCACACCAGAGAGGTGTTGCAACATACAGCAACATCATGACAGAGTGTGCAAGTACTCTGAGTTAAATGAGAAACCGTGACATAATAAGGACGGGCCTGTCTGATCAAGACATCAAGACTAGAGCTTTCTGCAGAGTCAAAAATTGTAATGTTTGTGGACTGTACTGTACCAAAATCGGCAGTAGTCCAACATTAATCTCTGACAAAATCCATCCACATATCTACAAGGAAAATAAAAACATTTAAGAGAAAAGCACAGTGTTTAAACCTAAAAAGGCACAAGGGGTAGTTATCAAAGGAAGGGGTTTGGTTGCCAGAGATTTCCTCTGCTTCGCTGGTTGTTAACAACTTGCCAAGTGTTAAAGAGGTCAACAATTTTTCCACTTGTTTAAAAGAGGGTTCACTTGAACAAAAGAGCCAAAGAGAGCGAGCAAAAGATCAGTCAGCTACAGTCAGATTCTCCTTCTGGAAGGCATTGCCATATATGGGTACTGCTGTGTGAAGGAAGTAGTCAGTCAGGACAGAGAGGGAGTGCTTGAAGGCTCTGCTGTATGTGATGGGAATAGAAACAGACTAATGAAGCACAGGCCAGAGCTCGTGCTCAGGTCCACAACAATCTAATCTAACATCAGCAAGAAACACACACTGATGTCAGCACAAACCATAAGTGACAACTATTCAACTAATTCTACTTGTTTTTATGAGATCTATGTTTGTAATCCCTAACACAGGTCTTGTTGAGAATGTGTCTAAATATAGCCAAGTGTTGTTATACCTGTTACTTTACTATTCTATTTATCTACATTCCAGTGTCTTTTCCTGGTTCAGAAACATCCCTGTGTCACAGAAATCTCCATATTTGTGTCCAAAAGTGCACAAATTAGAGCAGAAAGTGTTAGAGTTTATGGAAAACCAGAAGGGGGAAAGGAGGCGATAATAAATAAAGACATATGCCAAAAAAAACCAAAAAAAACAACCACTCATTATTATGGATGACTTTGTCACACTCTGATGCAAGTAGCAGGGAAGTACTGATTTTGCATTTCCTGGTCTAAAATGTTTTCTGCTGGGTAACAGTTCATGCTCAGGTGATGAATCACACATTAGCTGAGCAATCAAACATTTTAGTTTCACGAGAGTTAGTTTTTGAATACTCCCTGCCAACTGAAACTCTTCAGCTCATCACCAGCACACAACTAGCACAGACACCACTGAAACCATCCTCAGTTTACCAAAAGGTGCACTAAATGAACAAGTTCTGAACTTGATTCATACAGTACTTTACAAACCAAGGTAGGGTTGTGCTATGAGATACTGCCCACGATAATAATGATGTGTGTGATTTAAAAATGAGATAGCTATAGCAATGCTGCATACTTATGTTTCCTAGTACGCACATTTGACTGCAAAAGCCCTGTGTTGGCCTCCGATGATGAATTATTACCTACAAAGCGAGCTATTTTAATGACCTCTAACAAACCACAACTTTGTAAACTGGTGATGTGTGACTCAAACGTAAACGAATGACTACCAAGCATCGAAGAACTTGCTAGTTGGACTTAATATAACAGGAAGAGCAAACAGTGGATAGAAATTACTGATGTGGTTACATGGTGAAAAAGCAGGACTATAAAACAGCTGGTTAAAGATACAACATCACAGGTAGAAAATACATTATACTTTTTTTATGTGACAATAATGTAAAGTTACTTGTTAAGCATTTATTTTATACTTTTACTTAAATTTCCAGAGTAAAAACTACCTAAGCTACTTTTTTTCTTACATTAGACTTGTGCTGTGCCACTGAATATATGTGTCAATACTATTGTACTATATTGCTGCAGCTGCTGCTGCTGGAACCTGGCTTTAGATTGACAATTCGAATGAAGAAACAGGTCATTAAGGACAGCAGCTCATTGGAAAAGAAGGATGCAAAATTCCCCATCATTTATTTACAGTTACAACTGCTGCTGCCTGCAACCTGCAACCTGCAATCACCAAGAAAACATTCAGTTTTGGGTTTTTTTATATGTCAGAAATATTGCAAGTTTTCTTATCATGATATAATTTTGAGGCAATATTGCCCACTTCCAAGTTTCTCTCTGATGGGCTTACTAGTTTCTGCAGACCTCTTAAGCCTGCAGTATGAGACACCTTCTCCCAATGCACTGTTATGGGCCGACGGCTGCCAACACCCCCAGTTCAGCAGAACCATGAAGTAGGTAGGTTTCACTGTCCAGACATTTTTGCTCTCACTTGTTTAGGTTCTAGGTCATCTACACTGGTGGCTAGTTTTGGTTTTCTCTACACATATTTATCAATTTTCTCCATTCCATTAACCAGGGCTTCTTTGGGGACTATTTTAAGGAAAATGAGTGCATACTGACAGTACAGTAAATTAAGAACCCAATCAAAATTTTATAACCCTATATTGCAATAATAATAAAACTTGCATTGTCGTATATGCTCAAAAAACTCGATTGACCTTGTGCATGTAGGTGACACACAACCTTTCCCCTTATATAGGAAGCATGCTGTGAGCGTGCATCTCAATATCAATCCAACTTGAAAAATGTAAACAGGTTTTTTGACTTCGTCCAACAGTAGTCTCCAACATTCAACTTCACTTTTGTTCAATTTCAGCACTCCTCCCCCTTCCCCAGTGCTCTACAAGGTATCAGCTGTCAAATAAAAAAGGCATTAATTTCAAATAAAGTCAAAGAATTGGTGCAAAGCTCTGTAAAGCTGAAGGTGACTGCAATGTCTGTTTTGTAAGTACGCCCACCTGTCACAACTCACACTGTCACTTCAACAATTTTCCCTGATTGATTTAAAATAAAACACATTCATACTGATTATTGCCCCTTTCTGTCAACTTCGATACAGATTTTTTTTTCTTCTTTTCAAGAAAGGCATTCAAAAGAAGTTCTTAAGGGGTGAAGCAGACCCATGAATTTAAAGCAAGTATGACTGCGCATGTTTTTAGCCAGTGCTCCACCTCACAGCACCAAAAAAAGATGCCCTGTCAGACCTTTTTTAGCCTTCCTCTTCCATTCTCTCCAACTGGGCATGAGGCCAGCAGCTCCCCACTGCTCCTCCATCCCACCCTCTCCCACACAGGAGTGATGGAAAACAGTGACCCCTTAGTGAACAAGAAACACAAAGTAACTTTGGCAAGAAGAGCGGTAGCCACTCTTAACTCAGAAATCCAGACTGCGATGGCATTTCTGAGCAAGCTTTAGATTTTCAGAGGACGTTTTGTTCATCTCTAAGTGCCACAGTGAATGGCAGTCTTTGTGAGGCAAAAGAAAGGATGAAATTGAGAGGAGAAACTGGGGGAGATAGAAAAAGAGGCACAGCTATAGACACAGAAAGTGGGAGTGATAGAGAGGAGTAGAAAAATGGAAGAAAATATAGGCTGACACTGAAGCTTGAGAGGGGGAGTGAATAGAAGGGAGGGTTTATAGCCAGGCAGCTGAAAAGCCTGGGTGAGCTTTCTGTGCCACGCTTGGTGCCAGGGGGTGAATGCTCCCCGACGCACAGGCTCCACCATTGTTGTTTCCACAACAAAGTGCCACGCCAGCAGCCTGAACACCACACAACACAGCAGCAGCGCTCTACATCCGACAAAAACAAGCAGGGTGACAGCGGGAATACAAAAGGTGCATTATGAACAGCTGTACATTAAAATTTTAATCCAGAACAAAGGTACTTTAAATGGCTGTTAAGATCCTTCAGTTTCACCTCAAACATCTTACCTGGAGCTGAGAAGAAAAAAGTGTCTTGAAGGGGCTAAATAGAGTTTAGACAAAGAAAAGCTTTTCTCATGTCTCCTCAAGTCTATATAATTTTACAAAAACTTACAAAATTATCAATAAAATACACCATCTATATCATGTAGCTAATGATATAGTAAAACAAGTAAGTCAGTTTTTACACTGAAGGACCTTTATCATCTGTAAATATATGCTGTGTCCACAGTAACCACTGCACAGCAAAAGTTACATAGCGTCACTTGTTGTTGGTATGCTTCGGTGGTGGGTTCCAGCCATCATTTGAACACACTGCGCTGGGCTGGGCTGAGTTACTGTCGCGCCAGGCTGAGAATTTCAACAGATTACCATCGGAAGTGTTCGCCATTACCAATTAATTGCAATTAGCGGGTGTGGCTATTAGCACTAGCAAGTGTTTGTCTGATACCCAGTGGGATCCCCCACGGCCACGCTGTGAATTTTTCCTGGTTCGATCTCTGGGCGGTATCACAGATTACTACTTTAATAGTCATAGAAACAAGTATATTGCAGTGCATGAAAACAGCAACATGAGGTAGGTTCTTCACATTAAGAATTCAACTAATCTCAATGGAGTTGTGAAACATGGCAACTCTTGAGTACTAAATAAATTGTTAACTATCACTGCCAACCAGTTTGCTAATGACGATTATATAATGCAGGAAGCTTAACAGCGCCATGCTTTCTTTGCATTAGCTGGTTTGTCAAAACCTAATTAAAAACAGGTATCACAACAGTGGATTTCACTGGCTAGCCATCAGAACTCTGCAATTAGCAAACGGGCCCAGATTCCGCCCTGTGACCTATTCCAGACTGTGATTTGTTTTCTCTGGCTAGATCACTGCACTATATTATTACTTTACAGCAATTTGCAATCTACCACCAGGCACGGACAGTTTTGTTCACGATATGCACACGCGATCTTGTGACTGTCTTGATTTTGCGAGGCTACAGAAAGCACAATGCTCCCAGCGTGAACGAGAGAGGGAAGAAGAGGAAAAAGCGAGCTCATGCATTTCAGGCATCCTATTAAACATAAAATCTCAGGAGAGGCCTTGTCATGCTGACAACGTAGGATGTGCTGTTAGCAGCTGATCGAATCGATAAAACCTCCGAGACATGTTGAATGTATGATAAGCACCTCTTCTGATTTACATGCAAAAAGAATTATCGCTCTATCGATCTAATGAGGCCTGAATTAGAGTACTGAGTCGGTCGTACGTATATAACCAGAAATCCCGTCTGAAGCCTACGCTGTAACATACGACGTAATCTGATACGCACCTCTCGAGAAATGTAATTACAGGTGGGACTGTAATTACCGTGTAGGCTTCAGAGGTGATATCTGGTTACGTACGTAGGGCCGACACAGAACTCACAGCTTTCTGTGACCATGAATTCTGAAAAGTTGAAAAGTTGAGACTAAAGAAGGTAAAGGGCCGTTTATGAACTCTGTTGTTGCCCTTGTGAACAGCAGCTTGTTCATTTTTAGCTCGGCTGTTTTGAAGAAAAGGTCATGCTATTGTCATAGCCTTAGTGTCGGAAGTGTCATCTGTTCCACAAAAACTTTAGCATTGGCCATAACTCAAGAATAATGCGACCTAGAATATTCACATTCACACCGTACATGCATCTACTAAAAATCTTGGATGAATTTAAATCTCAGCAACCTTGATCTTAAGGTAAAGGTCACAAAAACTTTAACGCATCATAACTTGAGAATGATGTGACGTAGGATGTTAAAATTCACGCCACTGCTCACGCTAGACCAATCAAACTTCACACACTTGGTCACTAACTATAACAGCCCTTTGACACCTCCCTCCCCCTTCACCAATCTAAAAAAGCATCGTTGGCACCTGCTCAGCGTTGCACTTGCTATAAACCTGGCACATGAAGCCACAGCCTCTATATGCATTTCCACAATATTTCAATGCAGGAGCTCAACAGAGAAGCAGTTTATTGTAACAGCTGGAAATGATATGTTTTGTAGCAAACTGTGAAAAAACAAAACAAGTTATAATTTTTAGATGAAGAGGGTAGCGGTGCAATTAGGTGCTCAAGTTAGAAGATGGCTGAACAAAATAAAACTACCCTACATTGCACTTGTCTCACTGCCCCATCATTAATTTTTCACTCAACTGTTGTCACTGAAAAATGTAAGGACTAAAAGGTTGCTCTCTGGTCATTATTCATCTTAAGACTGCACAGTGAAGGAATGAGTCCATTTCAGGAAACCTGGACATCTAAAAAACAAACATGCCTTTTAGGAAATTTTACGTTTCCAAATTGGGTTACAACTTGGCTGCTGTTTTTGCCCATAAACCAAGAAGACCAAAAAGAAAAACACAAATCCATCCTACCTCCTCTTGCCCTTACTGGCTGATGCATGGGGCTGTGGCATTAGATTGTGCCACATAAAGCCTACGTGCCACCTGTGCTGGCAGCCCAAACAGAGGGCCTGTTGTCACTAAAGCCCAGGCCAGTGTGGGCTTAACATGGGCATGCTGAAAAAGCTGGGGCCTGTAATCGCTGCTTTACTGGATTGAAGCAGACATACACAGTACAGCAATGGTAAAAAACTAATGAGGAGGAGAGAAGAGGAGGGGCAGGTGGAGAGAAATCAACAAACAAACAAAAATACAAGGCTTGGTCACTAAACTAACAGGCATGTAGGGAAGCAAATGTGAAGCACAATAATGTGTAACTGCAAATGAAAGATTTATATTAATTTACTACACAATGCAAGGTCAGCTGTGCTCCGACTAGCCACAGTGATTTCACTGTGAAATCTGACACAAGCTACTGTGAATCACACAAAAACAGTAGATGGCTGATTGATTTCAAACAGACCACAATGCCATGCAATGCTGTGTAATGTGGCTGTGATGGTATTGAGCCTTTCCCCTTATGACAATAGTTGATAACTCCACTTTGATTAATATATACTGTACTTTATTATCTCAGCCAGAGAGAGCTGTGGGTACATTTGCAGTCAGCAGTGCTTTTTAAAAATATATATATATATATACACATTTTTAAAATATGAATGCAGACTCTGACGCAACATAACAAGCTTGATCCCGCATGGCTATCATATTACTGTGGCATAACAAAAATGTTTGTACTGATTTACAATAATGACATTTTGCTCGGGAGAAGAGTTCAAACTGACTGCATAATATTACCACTGTCAGACACACACACACACACAGACCTCCAAATGGCACGCAAATACAGAGAAACGGCTTTAGTAAGTAAACGATACACCATTGTGCTGCTTTTTTTTCTATTTTGACTCACAAGACTGGTCACAGGTCACTAAATCACAAGTCATTGTTATTCGCACTGACAAATGAAACCTGAGAGGCTAGAAACCTGCATGCTTAAACCACTGAGGAGCCTTCAGTGATGTAAACTATGCTGTCAGTTGATCAGGTTTAGCCTGTTGGCTAGATGGCGCCTGTCAATCCATCCAGCAAACAAGTTCCAGAGCACTGTGTCTCTTTATGGACACCAACAAATTTGACATTTGGCTTATTTCTTCATTTACCTAAAACTTAATTTTTAATGAGACGAATGTTCCATCCATCCGCTCCCGCTTATCCTTTTAAAGGTCGCGGGGGAGCTGGAGCCTATCCCAGCTGACATCGGGCGAGAGGCAGGGTACACCCTGGACAGGTCGTCAGCCTGTTGCAGGGCCAACACAGAGAGACAGCCAACCCTTCACACTCACATTCATACCTATGGGCAATTTAGTGTAGCCAATTAACCTAACCCCAGTATATGCATGTCTTTGGACTGTGGGAGGAAACCCACACAGACACGGGGAGAACATGCAAACTCCACACAGTGAGAGAGGCCAGGTCAAGGTGGAATCAAACTTCCAGATGGTATTCAAACTGTGAGGCAGCAGTGCTAACCACCGCGCTGCCCCAAGACGAGTGTTAACTGGCTAAACAAATGTGTGATGGTGGCGTGTCCTACTTTGGCCACCCCCATTCTTTCTGGCCACTCGAGTTTTCTCTAGTTACTTGGTGAGGTTTAGGAAAAGACTGCAGTTTGAGTTAAAATAGGACAAGTTGGGAGCGCCACTGGTCTTATTGGCACAAAACATGCATCACAGGTGAAACACTAAAAGTAAGTAGAAATCTCTAAGGCAGCAGTGACTGGTTAAGGGGCAGCATGTGAAGCCCTGGCTATGGTGAGGAGCTCACTGATCAGTATTGAACTTTGATTTTTATTGCAAAAACCCATGATATACACACACAATATTACTAGAATGTTAAGATTTCAGTGTTTGTTAAAAGGAAAACAATTTCCTAAAGCTTAATTAAAATTAGCTAAAGATGAATTAAAGTCAGCAGTTTGTTGCTGAACAGAGCAGTTTCCAGTTGTTGTTATATTTGTGTACAGAGACTGATCCATAAAAGTGCTCTAAAGCTGCCACTTTAATGTTTACTTAGCAAACTTCTGCAGATGGAACTCTCCAATATTTACAAATTTAATGTGTTGGCATATATTTTATTTATTCCATACTATATTAAAGAGCATCATCATGCCGTTCAAAATGGGATTTGGCCAGATC
Source organism: Bujurquina vittata (assembly GCA_015106715.1). NCBI lineage: Eukaryota > Metazoa > Chordata > Actinopteri > Cichliformes > Cichlidae > Bujurquina > Bujurquina vittata. The sequence continues at coordinate 54,217 of VUQK01005583.1, read as the reverse complement.
TGAAACGTAACAATAATGAATCTCATGATGTCATTCAGGTGTCAGTCAACATAATGCAGTAAAGCAGACCTACTGGCTGTTTACCTGCAGCGTCACACAATTGTAGACACAATAAAAGCTTCTTCGAATTGAGAGTCATGTGAGTGTTAACTCAAGTTGCATGCCGCAGTAATTTCATTTACAACAGAACGGTCAGGATCTGATGCGCAACAAAAATGTTCTTCTACACATCCTGCAGGTCAGCTATCTGATCTATTGACGCCCCTTAAGTCCCCCCCCCCCCCCCCCCCCCCCCCAAAAACACACCCCTTTCTTCCACACACACCACCCCCCCC
>VUQK01005583.1:38058-53862 GCA_015106715.1 Bujurquina vittata | reverse complement strand
TCTCTCTTTTCCCCCCCTCCCCCCCCCCCCCCCCAGTGACCAAAGATTTCACCCTTGTGTGCAAACATAGCGGTTCTCCTGCCACTGCCTCTGCTTGGACTGAACTGCAAGTTGTTTCTTAAGAAAAACATGTGTGATACACACCCTCAGAATGGACTGGACAGGCACACACGTAGCGCTGTTCTGCCCTTACTGACCACTCAAATATGTTTATCACCTATCATTTCTCTCAGATTACTACTATCAAACTGAAACTGTGGTACTGATTACTTACGCTCTTACTGGGTCTGCTAGTGTTTCAAAATTAACTGCCTGTGAAAGTGAACAACACTGTCTAATCACAGCTTAGGGGCAGGTCTTTCCACGATGACCGGCACCCTTTAACATTACAACAGCTAGCAAGGGAAAGGAATCCATTTGTGACTGCACCTTTAAGGAAGGGATTTTATGCACAAAAACGAAATTTCTTTGATATAGAAAATACATTAAAAGTGGAAATAAGGGGCATTGGAGACATTTCTTAAGTTCAAGAGAGAATTAGAAGACATTTCAAGAGTTAGAACAACAAGTCAACTGTATTGCTGTTTTACCCTCTCCCCTGTGTGTTTGTGTCACCCAGAGGGTAGGTTAATTTCTACCAGGGACAGCTGTGCCTGCTGACATTTAATAGGAGATCAGCGAACTCTCCATGTGTGTCTGTGTGCATGAGTATGTGGCTCTCTGACTGGCACCAGCCCTCATAGAAAAAGAGAACCATCAAACTTTTGAAGTGTTTAAGGAAATCCCCTCCTATTCTCAGAAAAACATCCACATTTATTGACACAGGGAAGAAGAAGCGATTCCCTGGCGTGGCGGTGTAACAACATTCTGAACTTCTTTATGTGAAAGTGAGGAGAAAGCCTCTGACCTGCTGAAATGAATGCAGCCTGTAGATGTAATATGGTTAAATAAACTAAGATGATGAATATCAAGATTTCAAAAGCAAATAAAAGGTTTTTTTTTGCTTTCTAAAAAGGTCGCAGTTCAAAATAAAATGTGACCCTTTGAAGACAAATGGATGTACAAGGGACAATCTGAGTGCTTGGGTTTAAATTTCTACTGAGGCTTGGCCTAAATCTGTCTTAGTGTTTGAATCAAACTATTGTGCTTTTTTTGGCCATTTTCCCCCTAAATAGAAAATACTAGCTGGTGAGCACTTTCCATACTAAAAACATAGGTACAGTACACTCTGACCACATGTTTTGTCAGAAGAAATATTATAAATATTATAAATTTATATACTTTTCACAGTACTGTAATTGTGTCTTCTGTGGTCCACTAACCAAAACTTGTACATTTGCTTGTAGTGCAGAACAAAAGGTGACTGATACTGACACCAAGGACAGAGATTTGAATACTCGCATAAATACTGAATACACATTTTCTTCTTTGATGTGCTTCCATTCCTCAAACAAATGCTTTTGTGATTTTTTTAAACCAAACTGACTAAAATGAACTTAATAGTTCTCTACACGGTTTACAATATGGACCAAAAATACTATCTTGATATTTTTTTAGCTGAATGGCGATGTATGATATGCATCTCAATATTTTTTCTTCCAAAAAGGTATAAACAAATAGACACTTCTGAGTCAAAGCTCCCAAATGGTACACGAGCACTTTTATTACCATTCAGCTGTTAATGCTATTCCTGCTATTAAAACGTAAACAGAAAAGATAGAGAGCAAAAATAGCAAAACGCTGACTTATTCTTTAAAAAGCCAGTCTCCAGTGAAGTAGATTTCACCAAAGTGCGTTATCCTGTGTGTACTCCTGTACATCTAGTACTCTGTGCAAATAACAAAACCTGTAAATACTGAATGAACAAAACTCCATCCTTCAGTCAGCAGGATTTTAGCTAGTTGCGCCTGGCTGAGGATCCATCGTGCCGGGTTGAGGACATCAGCAGTTATAACAGTTAGCTAGCGACATGGCCATTAACATTAGGATCGATAGACATAATGGGAAAAGAAAGAGTGCTCAGACCTTTTGTCGGGGCTTGGTTGTAGCATTCTCTACAGAATACATTATTCTGCTGCTCATCTGACACTCTGAACCAAAAAATCTCCAAATAACTGAGCATTGTTTTTCCTTTTTACTAACCAGCTCCTCTACAATAACTTTGTGTCCCTTTACTTCTCCATGCTGTTGCTTCCTGCATGATTTACGGGTGAAGTGGTGAGGGAGAGAGGTGGGGCAGCGTGACACTGTGAACTATGAGTATGATTGTAATGCGACAGAGACTACATCGACACAAATGATATTATCGTGTATGAAAATATATTGATACTTCTTAAAAACTCATCTCACCCAGTCCTAGTGCTCTACTACGCATCTACAGGTTTTCTTTACAATCCATAATAGAAAATCCTTCTATTATTGATTGTAGTCTAGCGTTCCACAGAACTAGACTGGATTTGTGGGGGCAGCAGAGGGATGCATGAATGTATGAGTGGATACAAAAGGAGGTATGCCTACTTCTATTAAACGTCTAAATAAGAACACTTAAACTTTTCAAAAATAAATATCTGATTTTTATTCAACTGTCTCTCCAGTCAGGACCTCATACAGCAGAAGTGCCATCTACCCCCAACTTAAATGGAAGGAAGAGGTAGCAGTCCTTATTCTGCTCTGCAGCTGTGGCAAGTTCACCATAGCAGCACATAAAACAGTTGCCACAGATTCTGGAAAAACTTACAGAAGACTTTGAGAGTAGAAGAAGGCTACCGTCGCAAGCTGCACTCCACAATGGCGTTCACACTGAGCATAGGACGAGAGACTCTCAATGACACTCCTGACCACCACAACGACCAGGTCTGCCTGCTGGTGAGGAAACTGCTTAGCAGCAACTGCAGTGTAAACATAATAGCAACTGGAATGGCCATGGATGACAAATAAAAATTGGCTTTGAGGGGAAAAAAAATGTTAAAAATGTGTCTCAAGATATAATTTTTATATGAGGAACCCATCCAAGTAGCATCGTTTCTGGGAAACACCATTTTGAATTAAACAAGTAATTTAAATGCATGAACGCTGGATTTACTTGCAGCTCTACTTTAATAAGGTTTAAATCTAGCAAAACAGCGAACAGAAACAATGCCAGATAATCTACTTTTTCACACAGCTTATGTTTTGACATCCTTTTTGAGAGCCGTCTTTCAAAAACAGTCTCGCGTCAATCAAGCTGAGATCAGTATGCTCAAAAAAATCTGGATATTGGAGTGATCTAGGAGATAATTCAAAAATACCCAGCCCCTCTAGTACTCATCATGGAGTATTTGTGACCCATCAGTTTTTGTTGAGTCAGAGGTAAAACCCATCAGTAAAGCATTAGTGTTAAAACTGCTTCTGTTAGTAATCTCACACCAACAAAAAAGCCAGACATGTTCAAATGGCTGTAGATGGAAAAGGAAAAGTGAATGAAGGGAGATTGATAGTTGGATACATTGAGGGCTCACATCTGGAAGCATTTAGGGCCAGATCCCTCCAATTCCTGCAATAAAATTTCCTATGCACTGCAAAAATCCCAAACTGCTGAACATCAAGCCAACTAACTACAGTCTAATCTTGCAGGCGCAGTACTGTTACTCACACACAAAGAGAAAACAAGACCCTCTATGTCACCTCTCCCATCAATCCACATGTTTAGGTCATACTGACATGTACATCCACACTGGGCTCATTCATTAGCATAAGTTGCTTAGCTGTTCACAGCTGATCATCTCTCTTCTATTAAGATTCCTTAGCCTTCAGCTCAGACATCCTTACCCCAAATCTCATTTAAAAATGAATAGCTTCTCTCAGAATTAGAGCCAAACCATATTTATATAAAACAGAAGCAAGATTTTATTTCTCCTTTTGGATCAGGCAACTGTGTTGACATTTTCGGCTGTCTTCAACCGCCAAGCTAAACTGTATTTTTTAAAAGAAATGTCAACTTTTGTTGAGCATTTGAGCCTGGGGCTATCGCCCGCCACTGTGGATAGTGTGCAGAGCTTTTGAAAAAGGAGCACGGATTACAATAGGTTATAAGACAGTAGAAGCAACTTGTCAAGTACTTAGTGTACTGCATTCCAATGTGGTAACGTCAATGTTGCAGTGTTAGTAAGACAGCACTTAATTACTACAGCTACTTAGTCTAAGACCGGGCTGACAGTTCTCCATACTGGAGCTGTCGGGGCACAACAGCAGCCCACTAGCTACAACTTTCTTACGGGTCAACCCTCGAAACACTCAAAATTCAATGTACACAAAGGCTCGAGACTCTTTATATTCTAATTAATGACAACTTAAGCTAAGAAAAACGATGGCTGAATAAAAAGGTGTGCCTGTTGTTAACGACCGTAAGGACCAGTCCCGCTCACTCCAGAACCGGGCAATGCTAGCACGTAAAGCGGGCCTATCTTGTCATCCCGCATCAAAATAAAAATAATAGAGTATTAGGGACTAACACGGCACAAAACAAGAATACATATAAAGAACACAGTTGGGAACTCACCCTCTAGAAGCCTGGAAATCAGCGAGTCCACGTCCAACTCCCCCTCCGCCATTTCTGTAACGAACAGCTCTCCCCGCCGCAGTCTGAAGCAGGCAGGGCAGGCACCGCCTCGGCGTACACACTCGCGCCTCCTACCATCCAGCTCCCATTTAGGACCATCATGCTGCTTTAAAGTGCCTCTCGGATATTCCAGAGTCTGGTGCAGAAAGTACAGTGGAGACTCTTTTTGCGTTATTGAAATCGTGCTTTCCATTTATTTCCGAATTGAATTTGTGAGTTCTTGTTATTTTACAGGTAATATTAGTGTTTACATATTTTACTTGGCAAAAGTAACATTAAAAAATAGTAATTTTGTAGTCTATTTGAAGCCAAAGGGAAAAAATCTAAGACGTAGTGATCTAAACTTATTTGTAAGTTTCACATACTTTCCCCCCTCCCTATAATAGCGTTAGCCAGTTCAATCCTCAAATTCAGATAATGCAGTATAAAGTGCAGGCCCACCATAAAGATCATAATAAGAGGGTAGAATATAGGGATTTCGACCCGAACTGATTTGTATTAGAAAATATGGGCGCTCAAATTACCCTTGTAAAAAACAGATGATCACTGTCAACGCTTTTTACCTGTGATTTTCGATCACATTGAATGCATCGGTATCTCCAAGACATTTTAGAGCAAGTTACTGTATAAATAAAATAACAATGTTTCTTTAGAAGTTATTGTGTATATTGACCTTTTTACTGAAATAAAACCACATTTAGAATGAGTAAATATGGGGGGAAATTCGTTTTCACCACCTTCTGTCAAAGGGCGGATGTACAGCAGCACCTGATTTATTCAAGTCTGGCGCCCCCTGCTGGTTACAACATATCAGACGTTTAAGCGTCATAGTTGTTATCGATCAAGAGAGCAAGCAAAACAGAATTCTTTTATCCTCAAGCGAACTAAAACAACATTGTTGAAATAATAGTCGATTTAAAAAAGAGTTTGGAGCCCCATCGTGTTCATCACACAGCTTTAAATAGGCACTGATTTTTGGTGCAACCAGTAAAACAGAAACTTGTAATGTGGGAGAGTGTGTGTAGGGTTCTCAAAAACCCTGTCGCTGGTAGACTTAAGAGCTGGATGTGTTGTCTGTTTACAGAGGAAAATCCAGAGAACCGACAGGCAGAAAAAAAGTGCGTTGGATCTTAATCTTAGACTCTTCCAGGTTATGACTAAAACCAAAAGTTATGTTATTGCCTCTCCCACTCACTTATTTTTCTGGTTCTTTCAAGTGCGTCACGGGGTATTTCCGCACTGTTTTGAGTGGGTGGTGGCAAGTTGCACTGCAGAGAGAAGGCCAGCGGACTGCATCTGCGTAAAGACAGCCACAATGCCGGAAACGACTCTTCAAAACAAGAGCATGCAATTTCTCATGGGCAACTGCTTGTCCATCGCAGATAGACGAAAGTGTTGGAATAAGTTATGTACGAATTATATAAACTACTCATATTACCAATGTTAGATCATTTAAAAAATATATTATTTTTATTATCACAAGTCTCATTAACTAATTTGATTATGCTAACAATTATAACAGCATGAAGACTAAACCGAAATTAATCTATATTATTATTTAACACTGACCAAAAAAGAAAGAATACATGCATGAAAACAGACTATTGTTAACTTGGAGACGTATTAATGGCTGTGTAGTATATGTTTTTTTGGTTTGTTTGTTTGTTTGTTTGTTTAGCTCAGATCTATTTCCGTTGTTTGGGAAATTATCAGAAATATTTTACAATTTTTTGATCTTTCTATTCACTACACATTCTATTTATTTATTATTTTGGGTCTAAATCTAAGAGGTACAAGTACTAGGTAAAAAGTATGATCAGCAAATGGTTAAGATAAAGATAACTTGGACAAATACCGACTCTACGTGGGAAAAACGTCTCGTACAGCAGCACTTTCATGTACTGCGCAGTTGCTGCAACATGTGAAGTCACCGTGTTGTCGCTGTATTGCACAAAAAGCAAACAAAAAGTTGCAGCACATTGTTCCCCAAGTAGGTCTCGTTATTTCTGCGCTGTCCTTCCCGGAAAACCCGCGAGCACGAACGTAACTCTCCGTGCGGCTTTACTAACTGTACTCTCGTCCACAGACGTGGGTGGAGTGAAGGAGGCGACAGAGCAGCTCTGTCAAGAACTTCGTGGAGTCTGTAGTACCGTGTTTGCTGCTTCATTTAGCTAAAACAAAAAGAGAAACAAACTATTGAGAAACAGCGGGGGATATTGAGGAACGTGAGCCGGACTCGGACACAGCCATGGACCGTAAGTGGAGCTGCTTTTATTTACTCATGCCAGGCACGGGAGGTGAAACTGTACAAGGAGTTGTTTTTGCGCACAGGGGAAAGCCCCGCTATCATTGGGTTTTGCGCCAACAGGAGGAGTCTGTTCCCGGATAGTAAGCTATCGTACAGACACAAGTTTGACTTAACTTTGCTTTATCGCATACATGTGAGATATCCGAGGGAAATCTGATATGAAACTGAATGAAGTCGTCTGCGTGTGTTCAAATCGCCTGACAGGAGCGAACCAAAGAGGCCTGCGGGGTTAGTCTGCTGGAGAGATTTCCCCTCTAGCGACTGAAACTTCGTTCGGAAGTCTCGCCGTTTAATGTTTTCTCTTTGTTTTTAATACATTCTTTACGAATCGCACTCTCAACAGCTTGCCAGTCAGTGTTGATAATATATATCAAATCCGGCATGGTTAAACCACCACATAGCATTCGTTCCAATAAAAAAAAAAATCTGTTATTTAATTCGGCCATGCTGCTAGCAAGCAGCCGCCCACCCTGGCTTTGATGGACAAAAGCGATTCAGATAAGAAACTGCAGTAATAAGCGCTCTGTTTAGCGGCACACGTGTATGCAGATGCAGTGACTATTTTGTGAAGATTTAGAATCCGCCTGCGTTTCTGTTTTACTCTAATTGTACCTTTGCCTTTAGGCTAAAACATAAAACAGCGAGGTTTTATAATGGAGTCCCGTTGACTTCCTATCTTTAAAGTGCAGCCACACTTATGCAGGTTATAACACAGAATTGTTTGTTGATAAGTGTGTCTTATCTCTGTCTTAAATGTGGATATTAAAAGACATGACAAACGGCCAACATCTGACTTAAAGTCATAAAAGATTATGGCCCTTTGTTTGGTCCGGTCAAGTGAAAGTGAGTCAAACAACAATATCAAAAGCCTCGGCTGTGATGCGTTTAATGTCACTGCATTTACTCATTAATGAGCATGTAGTGACTGTGGTTATTTGCTTTCACTTTCACAACATCCAGACTCAGTAAGTAGAAAAGGGTGTATTTCACACAAGTGGTCAAAAAGTATTCATTAAAGAATTGGGCTGTTATTGATATATATTTTTTTTCTTTCTGCCTTTCTCAAGCCATGACTGTAGGGGCTTTATATAGCCTCTACATTCGTCACTATCCTCTCAGAACCTAAAAAGCAAGAATAGTGCCTTTGGTCTTAGGCTAGAAAGCAGACATGTTACAGCTTGGAAAGCAGAGTACACAAGCTTTTAAGCTGAACCAGTCCTGCCTGCTGATGGGTGGAGCTTTGACCAATTCACCCTGTGTCACACCTTGCTTAGCACCTGAAACTGGAGTGCTTCATGCACTGAAGGCTTCCAGCAACACAGCAGGGTAATCTGACACCAATATTAAAAGCCCTGCCTGTCATTGTTTGCCTTTTTCTTCACTTCTCTGGAGCTTTATGGGCAAGTGGTTTATGACCACCAGAGATTATATTTAGCTGTGAGGCCCTTGTATCTCGGCGTCCTTCGACCTTGTTGGACGCTGCACTCTCCTGTAGATTTCTACCCTGACCTCACCACAAATGACAAACTCTGACTAAACCACAAATATGCACGGAATCTGTCGTTTATTATTTTTGTCATCTGCGCCGCCGCTGTGTACTCCCTCATTTAAGATGTAGATGGAAAACCTGTACTTTATCTAAGTAAGTTAATTTAATTTCCTTTCTTGTTTCTGTTCACCACAGCTACATATGGATGGGGCCTTACCCCTCTCAACCAGGGTGAGAGCACTTTGCTTTTTTAAAAATAATTACTGATGTTTGCAGAGATTTCATGAGTACACATTTCTACCCTCTGGTGTAATTTCAATCGATGACCAGGCTGTGTCTGTGTTGACACATTGGTACAAGTAAAGCAATGTTTCACAATGAGGACACGATCCGTTTGTTTCCCTAAACAGCCCCCTTCATAGAGATTATCGAGCAGCCAAAGCAGAGGGGGATGAGGTTTAGGTACAAGTGTGAGGGACGGTCTGCTGGAAGCATTCCCGGAGAGAAAAGTAATGACACCACTAAGACCCACCCAGCAATCAAGGTGAGTTGTCACAACTTGTTGCATTTTCTAGGTATGATCCATTAAATATAGTTTACATTAAAGTTAATATACTTTAGTGAAAGTTTAGGTAAAATAGGTGCATAGAATCATATTGTACTACCACACTCACTGTTTCCATAGTGAGTCATGTTCTTCAACTGTATACGCGGGATGAAGTAGGTCAGTGCTGAATAATTGCATGCTGCAACTGAAACATCTTTGTTTTGTGTTGTGTTTCAGTAACAAACTGTATAATGTAGGGGAGATAAAATAATTATTTAACTAGCTGCTAGATTTAACATGTTGTAAAGTGGCATTTCACTCCAATTCGAACCCCTCAAAAATCTAGAAATGGAACTATGATTATTGTGTCGATTATTGAAAACGCAATTTCCAGAAGAAAACATTTTTCCCACAAGATGCACATTTTTCGGGCTAAAATTTAATTCAGTGCTATATGATGAGTGCCTCCCTGAAAGAAGTACAGCAAGGGGGAGTTCTTGAGTATTTAAAAGTTCTAATCTAATAAAATACTAGATTTTCATTCACCAGAACTGGAGCACGGACCTCTTGGATGGGCAGTACAAATAGCTTAGCATTAAGTCATATTTTTTACATAAAAAAAAAAAAATACCAGAGAAGGCATCAATGATGTTTGAAAAGTCCAGATTATGAACTTGAATTAGTGGGGTGAAGTCTAGCAGACAGCTAGCAGCAGCAGCACTGCTAATAAAGCATGGGAGTAAGGTTAATATGAATTTAATAGAGGACATAAACTGTGGAATCTAAAAGATTATTTCAGTCAAAACTAGCTACTAGTTACATAGCCAGTTTAGTTACAAAGTAACTATGGTAGTTTTAGTGGCTAGCAACAGTTATAGTTGCAGTTAATAATGCAGTTTTAGTAGTAAAAGGTTGTCTAGTAGCCATCAACTCTGGTTGCAGCAAGGCCTGTTACGGGGCAACCCATGTAAATCTGGAACTGTTGTTATGTTAGGTAACTACTATTAACTTTGGCTAAAGGCACACCTAGCCTTTCTATAGCATATATAATGATTACCTGGTTTGTGAGCTTTCTTGCTGCGAGTTAGACTTGTTGACTGATGTCTGATGTCTCGTGTTGGTATGCTAAATATGTAGCTAGCTGCCAGTAAGCTTAGATGAGCTCAAGAGAAAACAGCTTTCTACAAGTAGGAAAATCTGCCAGCGCCTTCAGTGTGAAATCATCAAAGTGTAAAAATATGCTGGGAGTGGGTGCAAACAAAACGGGAGATGGGAGGAAATGACTTTTCCTGACTAAGAAGTGGCCTGGTACATAACTCCTTTTAAAATGGATGTGATACTGGTGGTAGTGTTTGTTTAAAGAAAATCATTAATTAGATAGTGAGTTTTAAACCTTTTTAAAGCATTTTTGCAGAGCCTGCATAGCCTCTTTTTCTGTCGTTTTTTCACAAAAATAGAGAAGTTAAAACATCTGTATATGCTAAGCAGTGATGCGCTACAGTGTTGGTTAAAATCTGCATGTCAGAACCTGCGAGTTGTTGTATTTAGTAAGTTATTTTAAGCAGTGGACAATGATGTGGGTTAGATCAGTCCTCTTTCCACCTCGTATGCCCTTACTTATCAATAAAAACTCTTCTATGGACAGGTGAACAACTACAACGGCCCACTGCGTGTTCGCATCTCATTGGTGACGAAGAACGCACCCTACAAGCCTCATCCTCACGAGCTGGTTGGGAAAGATTGCAAACATGGCTACTACGAGGCCGACCTGCAGGAGAGACGAATACACAGGTACGGTGGGTTGGCATGCGAAGGGGATGTCAGACACTTGCAGAAAACCACAGTTTCAGGCTAACACTAAGTGGAGGTTTTCAGCGACTTGCCTAGATAAGTGACGTGTGCTGTCACTATGGTAAGTCTATCCCCCCAGCTTCATGTTGGGTGTGGAGATGAGTAAAATATTAACAGAATACCTAACAAAAAGTTGACTTTTCCTCTACAGGTTTTCTATTACAATCAAAACAAAATTTCCACCAGTTCTAAAAATAAATAGATCCTTCCTGATTCGGATCCGAGAAGAGCGGCAATACTGACTCATAAGATTTGTTTAAATTTATTGAACCAGGATATCCAGCAAGAGATGGCCGTATTTAATCTTTATGGTGACAAAACTCAAACAAAAGCAGCTTGTACTGCAGACAAGTGATAGCATTGTGACTTAACATGAGTAAGCGCACGCGTTTATGTTCGACTATTTTTCACACTGAACGGTTCATATCTTGATCATTGCTCTAGATCACCACACGGGTTATAAAAAGGCTACAGTTACGGTCAAGTTACACAGTTGTTTATCTCCACTTAAAGACTCACAAGTCTAAATCCCTCAAGATCTCATGTTAAATGTAACCAAATGAGATGTAGTGTAGGGATATTGTCTTTTAAGCAAGACAATTAATTTAAAAAAATATATAACTACTATGTCATGTTTTTACTATAGCATTATACATATTTTACATAAAACAAACTAAACACATCTGTGTACCAGGAACAGCTATTTTAACTGTTAAAACTATGTTTGACTTTGGCTGAAAAAGTTGTTCTGCTCATAATAAAGAGGCTTAATTGTAGTAATGATATAATAATATTAACAGCAATAGTGACAAGTGGTCATTACTTTATTTTCCTATCAAGTTGGATTTTTTTTTTTTTATGCAGGCATTAGGCACAGGTAGTTCAAACACAGGCTGCACAAAGAGAGGGATTCACTAGAGTAAGAGGATATGGGCTAGAATTCAAATCAGCAAATAGTTCAGGAAGTTGTAGTGTAATGGCTACAAGTTTGTCAACAGAAATGCAAAGTGGATTAAAAGATCAGTGCGTGAAATGTTTTGCTTTCTAAAATACTGCGATCTGCTTTTACTGCACAGAAAAGGAAGTGTTTTTCTACGTCCCCTCAACTCTCCTAAACTGTCTTCTTATCCTGCAGATGTGGTCAGCGACCCACGCTGATGATGATGATGCTTCAGTATTTTTAAATGTGACTTTTCGTGGGAGCAGAAGTATCAAAAGTGGAAGTTCAAAGCAGATTAAAGATGTTGTTGGTGGAGCTCATTGGTATTTCTCATTTCCCAGAAAAATTCAAGTGTGTGTTTTGTTTTTGTTTTTGTCTTCTTTGTTTTCAGTTTTCAGAACCTGGGCATACAGTGTGTAAAGAAGAAGGATGTGAATGAGGCCATCACCTGTAGACTGCAGACAAACAATAACCCCTTCAACAGTAAGTGGCCGGTAGTTGGAGATGAGTGTACACCACAAAACTCTCTCTGTCTTTCTCTGATAAGTGTGCTGTTATTTTTGAAGAGTTCTTGTGCTGTGTAGAGAGAGTTCTGCTAGGAAGCAAAGGCTAGTTGAATGAATGTCTGACTGATAAAAGTAGGGAGATGGGTTAAAAATAAAGGCTTTAAAGGGGTCTTTTTTGTAAGTCCCATCACTATCAGTTACCACCAGCAACAATATTTTTGTTAGCTTGAATTAACAAAACAATTGTATTTGGCATATGTTTACATTAACTACTTATGTCCCTCAAAGGACTTAACAGTGCTTAACAATTGGATTACTGGCCTCTTCTAATGCAGCAACTCTGCTTTAAATCCTGCTTTTACAAAGCTCATGTGTGGCCATTTCTTATCAACACTTCCCAGATTCTACTTTATGCTTGTTACTGAGGCAGTAGTGGGTGGCGGCTGCATACTGAACAGTAGCATGACAGGATGTGGTGCTTTGCCCGAGTGCTTTTGTTGCCCTTTGTGCACCACGCCCTTTTCCTTCTCTGTCTTGGATACAGTTCCCGAGGCTAAGGTGTGGGAAGAAGAGTTTGACCTGAATTCAGTCCGGCTTTGCTTCCAGGCCTCCATCACGCTCCCTTCAGGGGAGCTTTTTCCTCTGGAGCCTGTGGTGTCACAGCCCATCTATGACAACAGTGAGTTGAACACACACACATAGAAATGCATATGCCCTAAACTAGACATCAGCTGATTGATCAGCTGTAGAAAGTATATAATACTAAATAATAATATAAAGGGCTGTACGGCAGCCTTCCATGCCCCCAGAGGCTCTCTGTTCCTCTTTGCAAATTATTGTTTCCTGTCAGTTTGAAGGTATTTACAAGAAATGGCCATCACCACCACTCACATCAGTAAAGTTGTGCTATTTGTCAGCAGCTCAGAAAAACTTGCATCTGTCTGTTCTACCAAACATTTGAATAATTTAAATGTTACAATTTCAAAATATGACATCCATTAATTAAACTTTTTTAAAAAAAAAGAGTATGCAGAGTAAATCAGAAGATATATTAGCCACCCAAGTACTGTAGTGCCAACCACACCCACCCCACTGTATGTTCAGCAATTCATCGGTTGATGAAGGCTTTTTCTGTCTTGCAGGGGCTCCAAACACAGCAGAGCTGAAGATCTGCAGAGTCAACCGCAACTCTGGAAGCTGCAAAGGAGGGGATGAAATCTTTCTGCTGTGCGACAAAGTGCAAAAAGGTACAGTGTTACTGTACTGATACTGAAAGGACATAGTAGCACACACCACAGCCAAACCTACACTTTCATATTGAACAATCCATAAATAGAACTCGGGACTGACTAAGCAAATGTACAGCTTGTGATAAATATAGGACCTAAAAAGTGTAAACCCCTCACACTTGTAGAAGAGTGTGTGAGTTGTGTACTCAGAAGTACAGCTGAGAAGTACACTGGCTCTTTTGAGTAAGTGGGCTCAAAATAGAAACATGGCTCTTATAGAAAAGTAAATGACACAAGGCGATTAGTCAACTTACACACAACACACGCTAGAAAGACATACTGAAGCCTAGTTCCCCTTTAAGTTACAGTAAGTCCAGTATTTTACTGGACGTACAGTGGTTAGCCGACCTCATATAGAGTACGACAGTGTCTCCTTCGAGTCAACCTAAGGATGTTTTGTTTCACTAAAATTGTCCAGATTTCGTAACCATGTGACTGGTCACAGGGAAAAAATCTGTTCAGTGCCCACAATGGAAAAAAGTTCCCACCCTGTGCAGCCTGGTTGGCCTAAAATAAATGTGGATAAATAAGAAAAGATGGTACTTTGATATGTTTAATAAGTTTAATTATAAAGGTTAAAAAAACAAAACAAAAACAGAACTTTTGATTCCAGCCAAAATCCTTCTAGCAGCGAGTCGTGCAAGTTGCCACCTTTTAATGTTGTCATCTGGGAAGTTATTTTAAAGCATAAAAACTGCAAGAACAGAACCAGAAACCACTTTAATAAGTTTGCGATCTTTGTCCCCAGTACAGGGTTTATAAAAAGCTTTTTTCCACTGTTCCACTCTTAGTTCTTCTCCCCAGCACAGGAACAATCGTGGAATAAAGCTCATGTGTTTTGAGTCCAGAGTAATGAATTTACACTGTGGTATCATTTTTGTTCTTGTGTACATACAGAGCAGGCTACGAGCAGATGCTTGAGCCATCAAAGTTACCACTGGATGCATCTTGGTGTAAAAGGATAATTAGGCCAATGCTAATATCGATATGCTTACGCTCAAAGCCTCAAGTATTAAACACAAGATAAGAGTTTTTCGATGATATATCATGCATCTTGCAAAGCTTTTACTGGACTCTTTGTGTTAACAAGATGCAGCAACATCTACAACTTTTCTAAGTGACACACTGCCAGTTGTCCAGCCAATGAGAATATGGTTGGATGAGTGCGTACTGACTAGTTTGCGGTGCCTGATATCATATAAATAATGGTTCAGTCGTGAAAGTCTATTGATGAAGCACTTTTCTTATTATGAAAGTAATACCAGCGACTGTCCAGTGTGAAATTTCTTAGCATGAGACCCAGAGACGCAGCCCTTGTCATGCAGATTTTTTTTTTGTGGAATCCCACATTTATTTGGAGTTCTCTGACACTAAATTATCCCTTTTGCTCGTCAGTGTTCCTCATTAATAGACTTTAGGGTTTTTACTTAAATAATCTGTCAAATGACTGTCTTTACTGTGAAAGGTGTATCTTGTCAGAATGAAGCCTCCAAGAATGATCAAAGGGATTTTTCTGTCTGCAAGCTTTGCACATATCGAGGTTGTTTCCAGCCACAACAGGCAGCAGTTTTCAGTGATAAAGCTCAGATAAAGCAGCTATGTGCTACTGGTCCAGCACTGAATGGTATTGAGAGAAAAGTGACACAACTCCAAAGAAGTGCTAATGTTAACTGCTAGATATGTGAATAATAGGAAACTGTTGGAGGTGATAATGGAAACGGAAAAAAACCCAAAACTGCTGGTTGCATGCATTTTGGAAACCTCAAGGTTCGAATAACGTGCCATTGTTCCACATGCAGGGTTTCATTGCATGTCACAGTAGCTGCTGTGTGTAATGCAATGCAAAACAGTTACCTAATCTCTCTGTGATTTTTATCATGAAGTAAAACCTTTCTCCTTCTTTTCACAAGTTTACTTCTCCTTTTTCCAGTTTTCTAAGAACTTAATGAGGAATACAGCCATAGATTTTTTTTTCACCAGTTTCTGTACATCACAACAGTTTATTGTATCGGTGATCACTTCATGTTTACTTTGAAAGCCTCTTTTCTTTTCCCCCCTCAGTTATCTGGTGCTGTTTGATCATGACCTGCATATATGCTTTGTATTTTGAACACGGCAGCTGTGGGATGCTCCCTTGAGTACCATTTGGTTCAGCTGTGTCCGCTTTACGTCATTTCAAAAAAGAAAAAAAAAAAAAGATCCTGACAAGACTAAATTTCGGACTAGTTCATTACACTCTTGGTCTTGTTGTATCTTGGAGACTGCCACACAGCTATT
>VUQK01005583.1:22323-34623 GCA_015106715.1 Bujurquina vittata | reverse complement strand
TTTTTCGGTGTTTTTTTTCTTATTATTGAAGTTGGTTGTGCAGGGTTTTTTTTTTTAATGAAAAACTAACTCTGTCAACATCTAAAACACTTTCTTGGCAAAAAAGAAAAAAAAAAAACCACAACATATAAAGATGATTTTCAAAAGAATGTTTTACTTTGCAACTCTGTAACTGTTATACAGTACAAAGGAAAAAATAATAAAAACCAAACAGAAGAGAAAAATGTAAAATGTCAAAATGAAGTGCTTCGCCGTATCGCCTGAAAATGTGCATACAAAAAGTGGACTTGGTCCTGTCAAGCGTTAAGAATAGAACGCTGTAAATACTGTTCGTCTTGTTTATGACTAAATTATTTTCAATACAAAATATCTGACAGTATTTTAGGTCATAAACCTTTTACAACATGAGAATAAAAGGCAGATTTAGTGTTATTGTTTTTTTCAACAGGGAACTTGAGATCAGAATTCAACCAGCAATGTTCTAAATGGGTTATGAAGTACAGTCCTCTGAATGCAACTATCTTTTGGAATCGCCGTGGGCTTTTTCACATAATGGTCCAGCAAAACTCCCTTCTTGGTCTGACTGGTTTATGTCACTTCAAGATTGGTAACTTTGTTGACAATGTGGGAACGCCTGGGCACACACTCCAGGTCAAATTTGCTCTCATATATGGTGGGGCAAAGCTTCCAGCGGTTGTTCCGGTAGATTCCCAGGTATGTGTACACGTCTGGCTTGTAGGAGAGAGGGCATTTGACTCCCGTGGCACGAATGACCGAATCCAGCCTTATGACCTCACTCTCATCTGTGAAGTTCTGGTTATAGGCACAAATAACTTGCTTGCCCTCTCCCTTGTGGTCAAATGGACTGACTTTAACAACAGAAATCTTGCCATCCAGGGCTGCTCTGGCAACACACTCCCATGCGTGGTCCAACTTGAAACCAGAATCCAAGTGCATGAGCCACTTGCCTGTGAGCACACCATGGTTTAGGGCCAGCTCCTTCACTGTCTGGAAGGTGACGGGCCGACAGCTTGCCAAAAGTTTCTCCCAACTCTCCTGGAGTCCTGTGACATCCCCACCACTGGGGCCGTGGTTCGGGCCCACCACAGCAATCCACCCCACAGGGCTGACGCCACCCTCCTCATCTCCAAATCTGGACACTTGGGAAGGCCTGTTACTCTCTAGCCAGCCATCAAACTCAGATCTGGGAGTTTTTCTCGAGTCAAAAACAATCCAGGGGTCCATGTCTGCAGCCATGGCCTCAGCAGCATAGGTCTCTGCAGTAAAGGGGGTTCCCACCTCGCCATCAACAGGGCCCTCTTCTTCCTCCATAATGCCGTTGAATTAATCAACTCCGGGAGCTTGCCTGTTGAGTTGAAGTATGGAGTTATTTTTTGTACAGAAACCACAGACTCAGCCTCCGTATTAGCTTACAGTGCTGCCAAAGTCTGGCATAACTGGACTGCTGAATTGCTTACGAATACTGGCTAGCCTGCTACAATAGCAAAAGTCAGATATAGGGCTTCTCTACCATTGATTCTTTTTCACACACAAGCTGCTATCGAGGTGCTCAGTGTACAGTCTACAGTTTGCATGTCAACAAACACGCAGAACAGATTTCTCTCAGCTTTAGCCTTGTTGTGGCTAGCCAACAAGCTAGTCGTTTTGTAAATGTACATAATCGTCTTCTTACAGAAACATTAGCCATTTACAGATAGCTGCTGAACACAACTGGCCCTTTAACGTGCCAAATGTGATTGTTTAAAATGTTAATAATCGCACACCGATTTTTGAACGTAAGGACTTACTCTAGCCGTAGATGTCGAAGTTTGTTGTGTTCAGCGTTGATCTTCCGCACAAGCGCAGCAGCCCCCTGTATCCAAAAGCGATATGACAAAGTCCATTCAAATGGCTGACACTTGAACTAATAATCATTTACATATCAATTAAGTTGCATGCTTCTTTCACTGATTCGGCCTACAAATAATGTAGTAAACCCGTGTCGAAATAAATATATATACACGTTTATCATAACATTATATTAAGCACAACTTATGCCGTACTCTTTTAAACGAAACTTGTTCTTTGGGATATGTACATTTCAAATATATAAGCTTGACTTCCTATGTTAGCATTTTATTTAGTTTAACTTTAAAACAGAGGTAGTGTTACATGACTGGGTTTAAATTAAGGTATTTTGTTTCTTCGCCTTTGCGGAAACGACCTGCGCTCCAAATCGACGGCACAGAGACCCTGCAGAAACAAACCCACCGTACCGAGGAGCGAGTGACGACGACGACGTGCTAACTAGTTAGCCGGGTAGCTACCACTATCTGGTGTGTTCGCGGTGGGGGCGAATTTCTGAATAAAATAGAGTACAAATACAGCATATATTGCACTTTAGTTTAGTTTAGCCACCCGGGTAATTTAATTATGCCCAGCAAAAAGAAGAAATACAACGCCAGATTCCCTCCGGTAAGCTTAAACTTACACTGAGCCGGTGTTAAAGCTAGCTAACGTTAGCAAAGTGTAAGATGGGAAGCTAACTTCTCTAACTAGCTTAAGTGCAATTCGGCCTCTTTTGTTGCCTAGAGAGCTGACAAGCCATCTAGCACACGCAAACCATTTACTATACAGTGTATGTCTTAGTGAAAATCAGTTGATTTCATAAAATTGGAGAGCCAACAGCCCCTATATGCCATTATTTGTTAGAGTGCATAAATTGCAGGCGTGGTATTTAAGTTAGTCCACTAATTGTCGTTGTTTTTAGCATTTCAAGCTAAGCTAAACCGAACGTGAATAAGTGTGAACAGATCTGTTCTTTGATATAATGAGCTGCATAATGTATCAACAATCCTCACACTACATAACGAAATCGGTGTTATAGGAATGGCTGCAGTTACTTTGGGACGATTCTTAACATTCAACGATGTGCTGTGCTGTAATATTTAGTAAAATGTCGTTGGATCAGTGTTCTTTTACTGAAAAATGATAAAACTTTGAAGCGCCACTGTACACGCATGCATAAAAGTTAACCTTTTCTCATTTCAGGCAAGGATTAAGAAGATTATGCAGACAGATGAAGAAATAGGAAAAGTGGCTGCAGCAGTACCTGTTATTATTTGTATCCTTCCTGCCAGCAGTCGTCACTGTGCACGTTGTTTTGAATGATTAAATTGTTAAAATATTAATTAATAATGAGAAACAATGCTTGCCAAATTTGTGGATTAGTACTCATTTTGATCATTGGTCACAATCGGCCTGTTGTATTGAACCCAGCCAAGCTGTCGATTTTTGCATGTTTGGTAATTTGATGTTTTAAAACTACTATGTATTTCATGTGAAACACGGACACACAGCTACTCCACTATGTTTCCCTTATCCAAGATTTCAGCGAGAGCCCTGGAGCTTTTTTTGGAATCATTGCTTACAAAGGCCTGTCAAGTCACCCAATCTAGGAACGCAAAGACAATGACAACGTCGCATCTGTAAGTGTCTGTGTGTCTTGATGGAGACCCCTTTCTGTGTTGCACTTGGTTGGAGTTGAACTCCTTAGGGAGATCTTCAGTTCACTGTGATATATCAGAGAAAGAAAGGCATCTGAAGAAAAGCAGGATATTGTATCTATAACATTTTAATTGCTTTGGAAGAATGTAGTTGAAAAGCTGTTACCTTATTTCCTTTACATTTGAAGTGGACTACTAGAGTAGCTTTGCATGATTCATGACTAAAAAATAATGATTATTTATAATATACTAGGTGTTGGTGCAGAACCTCAGTTTATCCACTGTCTGAAACAAGCATTTTTTAAGCTTTCACCTCTATTTAAGCCAGTTTCTTTCTGATTAGCTGCCCCTTGTAAACGTAAGATTTGAACTGCAGATGACCGTATTAAGGATTTCCACCCTCACTGACATTATGAGGGGCAAGATAAAAAAAAAAAAACTGTCTGAAACTGAGCATTTAGAGCAGTCTGAATCTCCTGACCTCATTATTTGAAACCTTGCCCATATTTGTAGTGAGCATTAGCCATTGTAACAGTACAAGGTCATTAGATGTCAATTCATCAAAATTCACAAAATAGGAATTATTATTATTCATCATCTTAAAAAATTGAAGTGCTGGGCTCACAGAGTTTTTAAGATAATGTAATTTTAAAATGCCCCCTCAAAAAATGATGTAAAAATGTCTAAAAACATCCTTATCTTCATTTTTGAGAAAACTGCTGCAGAGCACATTGAAAAATCCCTTGTATCTGAAAGTATTCCTGGCCACGAATAAGACGAAGCTCGCCAAAAGAATCTGACTGTGTGAGTCAGATTGTATGTGCTACTAAAATGAATATGCACCACCAATAATCTTGCTCTCTTTTTGATATGCAGTTACATTTTACTTGGCAAGTAAGGCTGTGAAGAAAGCTGTTCACGTTTGTTCGCAGAAAGCAATGCATTGAGCTGGAGCAACAGTTTGATTTCTTAAAAGACCTGGTGGCGACAGTGCCAGATATGCAGGGCGAGGGAGAAGAGAATCACACCGAGGGGGGAGGAGAGAAAGTCTCACGCAGGTAACACTCCTTTACACAGACACGCAAATACGTTTAGAGAAAGAGTCATTACGTGTTGACTTCAGGAAGCTTAGCAGAAAAAGGAGTATTTAACATGCACAGTCAAAACACTGCAGGGTGATATGAGGTGGGCTCGTTCAGTTGCAGCTAATTTTGAGTGAATTTTGTAATTCAGTCATCACAGAGCCACATGGACTAGAAATGAGTCACTCCACAAACAGACTGAATCTCTTTACATGGACATGACATCGGTTGTTTTGGGTGCTACTGTAAATTGAAACTGACAGCGGCAATATGTCTGTAATCCTTGCAGTGTTACCTTATTCCTGTGTTCATTTAGTTTTGCGATTTGAGATTATCTCCAAAAAAAAATGAGAAATGAAAAAGTAGGCCCATCTGCTCCTCAGAGCGAGAATTAATTATTGAGGAATTCTAGACGAGAAAAAGGAGTATTAACAGTCAGCTCAAACACTGGCACCACAGCTAATTTGTAGTTGAGAGCTTAGTGGGGAATTACAGATAAATGAGTAAGAGAACGCTTCTTTTCTCTAAAGAGTGTAGCTGATTTGATTCAGATTCAATTCAAAGTGGTTGTAAAGCTCCTAATGTTTAGACATTTGATGTTAGCGAGTGCCTCAGAGTAATTTCCACCAACAGTATCTGTCACACTGTTCTCCTCTGGAGTTATCTTCAAGTTGCAAGGGGAAAATTTCTGATTTAGAAAAAGTTACATTTGTCTGTAAGATGTTTGGAAGTTATTAGCTATGTTTATTTTTTATTTTTTTATAAATTTAAAACATCATGTTCGTGCACAAAATCTAAGCAAATGATTTCTTGTTCCCTTGTCCAAAGTAG
This sequence comes from Bujurquina vittata, assembly GCA_015106715.1. Classification (NCBI taxonomy): domain Eukaryota; kingdom Metazoa; phylum Chordata; class Actinopteri; order Cichliformes; family Cichlidae; genus Bujurquina; species Bujurquina vittata. The sequence goes on along the minus strand of VUQK01005583.1, from coordinate 29,204 downwards.
CCCAAGGGTGAGTTCTGTTACATGTGTTGTTTCGAAAACTTCCAATAGAACCCACTATCACATTTCCTAACGCAGTTATTCGTTTTCATCCTCAGGGGTCGAAAACCAGGGTCTGGCCGCAAGAATGGAGGTGCTGGCGCCAAAGGCAAGGACAAGAAGTTATCTGGAACAGAGTCAGAACAAGAGGTGTGAGATGATTTGCTTGTCAAGGCCTGACGCTGTCTGCTGTGTGATTTCTGTTTGAGGGGAGAGGACTCACTGTTGTCTTGTTTGTGATGGAAATAGGATGACTCTGAATTCAGCGACACAGAAGGGGACGAGGAGGACGGCTCTCAGTCGAGCACAAATCTACAAACTCCATCCACGTTCCACAGGTTTGTGTCCAGATCCACAGGAAGTGGATTCTGCTGCACAGCTGGTAGCACAGTGAATGTGGAATTATCCTCTTAGGCTGCATAGGATTTTTGTGTCTGATACTCTTATGCTGCTCCTCCCTCTGCAGAAATAGACAGCTCTTTCTGGTCCCGGGATTTAAATGTATTTACAGTATATGACATAGGTGATAGAAACCCAGAAAATAGCACAAAATTAATCAGTTATGCTGAAGAAAAATCACTTATGATTATTCATTGAAAACAACCCACACACATTTGAACTATTCAAACATTACACAATGTCCACAAGAGGGCAAACCAATACAACAAAAGGTCTAACTAGTTATGTAGGTACATTTAGTTCAACATATACATGTCTATATATTACACATTACAGAATAAACAGAAGTTAAGTTTAGTACCCTGAGCGAGCTCTGCTGTGGAACATGCAAACTCCACACAGAAAGGCTCCAGCTGGGGTTTCACCCAGCAACCTTCGTGCTGTGAGACAACAGCTAGCAGTTAGGATTTTAAGTTGATTCTTAAAATAACTGATAAAATAATTTAAAAAAAAAACATTGCAGAAGCACTTAAAATGAAACATGGAACAATTTAGGTGGTCTTTCCATCAGCTTGAAACAGGAAAAGACCATCAGGGACCTGGAATGTACGAGGCCTTTCCCAGCAGCCACTTCATAAGAGCTAATCTTTAACTATTCAGTGAGTGCAGTTAGGGTTTCACTGTTCTGCAGTCTGCTGATTATTACAGCGCTTGGAAAGTCAGTCACTCATTGTGGTGCTGACTTGGGTTGTGAAGTAAACTAAACATTTTAGTTAAAAAAAATCAATAACTAACAATATTGTGTACTTAGAAAACTAACCAAAGAAAAATAAAAAAAAAATCCTGGAAATGTTTCACTCCCATCTTTAATTGGGTCAAATCTGTCAACACAACTAGAACTATGAGGCTTTGGTGGAGACTGGGATGTCTACAGTATTCTTGTATTGGAATATTATATTAAAAAGACAAAAAAAAAACGGCAGTCAAACTAATAAAAACTAAATTCAAGAAACCAGTTTGAGATGATTTGAGCTTTGTGACATGCTGCTTTGTCCTGCTGGAAGCAGCCATCAGAAGATAGGTACTGTGTGGTCATAAAGGGCGACTCGTTGTTGGCAACAATACTCCGGTAGGCTGTGCCATTTAAACGATGCTCTTTTGGTACTAAGCAGCACAAAGTGTGCCAAGAAAATATCCCTACGTGATTACGTGTCACAAGGCCAGATGGATCCATGCTTACATGTTGTTTACGTTATATTCTGACCGTACCATCTGAAAGTTGCAACAGAAATCAAGTCTCCTCAGACCAGGCAACGTTTTTCCACGTTCACAATTTTGGGGAGCTTGTGTGAATTGTAGCCTCAGTTTCCGCTTTCTAGCTGACAGCACCTGGTAAGATGTTCTGCTGCTGCAGCCCATCTGCTTCAAGGTTTCAACGCGTTGTTAATCAGACATGCTCTTCTGCATTATAACGAGTGGTTATTTGAGCTGCTGTAGTCTTCCTATCAGCTCAAAGCAGTCTGGCCACTCTAAACTCTGACCTCTGTCATCAACAAGCCATTTTTGTCCAGAAAAACTGCTGCACTTTCTGGACCATTCTCTGAAAACCCTTGAGATAGTTGTGGAGGAAAAGCCCAGCAGACCAGCCGCTTTCTGAAATACTCAGAGCAGCTTGTCTGGCACCAGCAACCACACCATGAGCTTTCCTTGAATGTGATGACATTTTAACACTTGTCTGAAGAAGCACTAATTGGTCAGTAATTACATCAGTGGCAAAATGAGTTCAAAGCTGTTGGTGCCCTTGAGAAATAAACACTCAATTTACTTTGCATAATCTTTCAGCTACTGCTGTCTCTCTCTCTTTTTTTTTTATTTAAGTTTTTATTTTTATATTGTGCGGGCCATGTCTGAACAGAGCTGATAATTAAAATCAATCTCTGAATGATCTCATTTGAGGAATGTTTCATTTTGACTGTTCTATTGTAGGGAAGTGTCCAAAAAAATTAAAAAAAAATTCCTCTCAAAGGTTATATAGTCTTACATTAACAGCACATAAAGGCATATTCATGTAGGACTGATAAGTCTTTACAGGGCTGCTGCTAGAAAGCCTGCTCTCTGTTTAGAGAAGTCTGGTAACTGATGTTATGCCAAAAACAGGAAGAGGGTGCTGTTTTTCTGCTACAATCAATAGCAAAACCTTTGCTGGTCTCAGATTTGCTGTACATTGCAGGTGTGACACAGTGGTAACTCAAGTGCTCGAGTATTGCATGATTTCCTGAAGAAAAAAAAATGGCAACCTAACTGCAAAAAAATGGTCCATTATTTTTAGTGTTCAAATTAAAAGGTAACCTATTCGTTAGAATGCCCTCATTTTGACGTCTCTCAGGTTAACGTCCGTTCCTGTCCCCTACAGCATTACCCGCCCTTCTCCGTACATGCACATGAGCAACTTGGATCTGATGCAATCCCTGGACGTGGCGATTACCCCACACACCTCCATGATGGGCATAGTACCACCTCCCACACCACCCGCACCAGACAAGAGCGGGGATGACGACGACGAAGACTACGACTCTTAGCTCGCTCTCACCGCTCCACTCACTACTCTCTTACACAAACACACACACACAGTCTTTCAATGGGTTTTTTTTGTTTTGTTTTTGGAATTCTTAAGTTTATTTTCTAGCGGCTGCTGCAAGCATAGGAACGAGGGACTCTTCACTGCAGCCTGCTGACCAAAAAGCCCTTGACGGCCAGCTGTAAGAGCCACCACCGCGCGAGACAAAATACCTGTATATTATGCGTTTTAATTTTCATTTTTTAAGAGGATCTTTTATTTTATTGTAGAGGAGAATTCAACAAGGATGTTTTTTAACAAGTCAGTCGCTCGAATTTGACTAGGAAAAATGACAGTCGTCACTGTTTTTGCCACGAGCCCCTTACAGACACAATAGGTTTGGGCTGTCGCCTCGCAGCTTTTTTCTTTTCTTTTTTTATCTTTTAGAAACTTTTCTTTTTTTCCTCAAGTTTTCTGTTGGAGACCTGAACATATCAGTCATCATCGCTCAGACCCTCAGGTTGGCTAAAAGAAACCATACATAGTAATTAAAGCCTTTGATTCAAGGCAACAGCAGGGTATTTGGAAGGTGATCATCAGGGAGGTTGGTGTCTCACTGCTTAACTGTTATGACTATGTTATAGATTGGCTGTGATATACAGCTGTTAAAAGCTACAAGCCCTACTTCCTGGCTTTGTCACAACTTGCAGCCCAATTGTTAAGCTGTAATGTAACATAAACAAGGAAGCAGGTGGATTTTTACTATAGGTTAGCTAGCTACAGCTTCTTCTTTTTTTCCCCCAATTAGTTTCCATTTTTAAGTCGCGTTTTTATCAAGAGAATGGTAAACCTCCACAGCCCTGAAGTCAATCATATCAGCAGGTTTACATTGTTTGTTATTTATGGCTCTGCCAGAGGTCAGTTGCTTTGGCAGTTGGAGCTAATTATTATTTTACACGTCCATTTAAATACCCTTCAATTTCCCATCAGAAGTATACTGTGACTCTTGGACCATATGTTTGTTTTTAAAAGCTGTTTTTTTTTCTCTCTCTCTCTCTCTGTTGTCCTCTCTGATTTCTTTTCTGGCCTCTCCTCCAATTTTGAGTAACTTGTTCCTTTATCTTGACCTTTTTCCCTTCCCTTTTTAGATTCTTTTAAACGTACTGACTGAAAGCAGAGTTGGGGCGCCCGTTTACGTGTCAGTCTCAGTATGAAATGGTCTCAGACAGACAGTTGGCACTGTATTGTAAACTTTTAACATTCTTTTTATTTTGTATGTAAAATAAAGTTCATATTTCAATTTAAAAAAGTCCCTGTATTGGTTTGTTTTCTGTATAGGCGCTGAAATTCCTTCCACATCAAGCAGCAGCATTCATTTCGACAGGTTTCTTTGTATAGCGGCTGGAAGGCAAAACTCAAGTATCTAGTACTAATATTTCAAAGGACTTCCTCTGTAATTTTTCACTTTCATGGGTGTGGAACATATCCTTTGTAGTTTCAACTCCTTGCACTTTGGATTTCTTTGCATTCTGTATTTTGCAGTTTCCCATGGATGCTGTAAATCTGCTGGCTACTGACTCATACAGCCTGAAAGACATGGCTGGTATTTATGCGCAGCTTCGCAGTCTCCTCCTGGTATTTAAATCAGATAAAAGTGCAAGACAGTGCAGGTTTGTGGAAAAAGTTTGCAGAAAGGTGATTGTTATCATCGTGGTCTTGCATTGCATTTAGAGTAGCCGGCACACTTGGCCCCGAGTATGCGTCCAGCCCCTTTCCTTTTCCTTCTGCCTTTTATTTTTTCTAACAATTCATTTTGCCGTGTAAACACAGCCGCCTCTTCTGCCCCCTAAACACAGCCGATCAAGCAGCACAGAGCCAGGGCCGCAAAAACAACTCCATCCTTCCTCCACAAGCGTTGACTCAGCGGACTGTGAGGAGGGTGGGGTTTTGTTATATGTGTGTGTGTGTATGTGGGGTAAAGGGGGGAAGGTGGGATCGGGTGTAGGTGGTTGACTTTAGGAGGCCGGTGTTCAAACAAACGGCTGCCGTGGGGCAAGGAAGGAGGGAGGGGAAGGGGAGCCATCAAAGGGCTACCAGAAGGAAGCACACTGTTTCCATGCATCTGGTTGGGCCATAGCTGGCCCTCTGATTCCCATCGCCTCCCATTTACAAACATGGGAAAATATGGCTAAGAGGAATTCCCTGACCTTTTTCAAGAATGAGGCTTTCACTGTGTGGTTACTTGAAAAGCACATGATTAACATGCACCTTATATTGTAGCCCGTTGATAGGAGGGCACACTGGTAGCCACTGTATATATATTCAAATCTTTACTTATGCTATTTTTAAATGCCTTTTGAGCATTTATGCCTCCTCTGTCATATGGGTAGTCTGTGGAGTATTTTATCATGTTAAAAAAAATACACATTTTAATTCACACAAAGGGGAAAACACGGGAATAAAGCACGTAACCACTGAATTGCTGTAAAAATGACCATTGAGAGATTCTTAAGTAGCATTGATACCCATCCATCCATTTTCTGTTCATGGTCTGGGTCTAGGTCTGGGGTAGCACTCTTAAGCAGAGACACCCAAACCTTTCTCTCTGTGGTAACATCCTCCTGCTCTTCCAGGGTGGCACCGAGATGCTCCCAAGCCAGCCAAAAGATGTAATCTATCTAGTGTGTCTTGGGCCTGCAGAGGGTCTCCTCCTGGTGGGACATGCCCGAAACACCTAACCTAGGGGGTACCCAGGATAGATCCTGGTCAGATGTCCAAATGACCTCGATTGGCTCTTTTAATGTAGCAGCTCTACTCTGACCCCATCCCAAGGACTGAGGTTCTTAGCCTATCTCTAAAGAAGAGCTCAAATACCCTTCAGAGGAGGCTTATTCCCACCATTTTAACTGTGATGTGATCTTTCGGTTACTACACAGACCTTGTGGCCATAGGTGAGGGTAGGCACATCATCAGCTTAATTTTCATACCCATCTCTCTTCACTACAATAGACTGGTACGCAGATGCTGCACCAATTGCGCCAACAACTCATCCCCCGCCCAGAGTGGGTACTCCACCCTTTTCTGACTGACAGTGCAAGCTGGATGAGGCCAACAGAACCACATGATCTACTAAAAGCAGAAATGGGATCCACTGACACCACTGAACCTAACACCATCCCCCCGTTTTGCAGTTTCTCATGTATGCTAGAAATTCTACCCATAGGAATGATGTAGTGACAAAGGGAAGCCTGACAGAGTCCCACACCCACCAGGAATGGGTCCGACTTATTGCCAGCAATGCAAACCAAACCCTTCCTGTAGCTGTACAGGGACAGAATAGCCCACAACAACAGACCTACACCCCCAACACCAAACCCCCTATCCCCGCAATAGGACTCTCCGAGGAATGTAGTCAAATGGCTTTTCTAAATCCACAAAACACATGTAGACTGGTTATGCAAACTCCCACACGCCACTGAATACAGAGCTGATCCAGTGCTGGGTGACCAGGGCCAGCTGCTGAATCCAAGGTGACATACAGTTAGGTCCAAGTATTCGGGAAATTTTTGTAGTTTTGCCTCTGTACACCACAAGAGTGGATTTTAAATCAAACAGTCAATACAATTAACGTTCAGACCTTCAGCTTTAATTAAAGGGGTTTAACAAAAGTGTTCACTGCTGAGGAATCACAGCCATTTTTACATAGAAACCTGTTCTGGTATTATACTAGATTATAGTCATTATTAAATACAAAAATATAAATTTTGATGTACTTAAATTATGAGATGCTGTATCAAACAAGTCAAGTAATTTCACAATTTAACTTATCACCATGCATTTTCAATTTTATAATCTTTTCTTGGCAAAATGGGCGTCCATAGAAACACGT
>VUQK01005582.1:0-12641 GCA_015106715.1 Bujurquina vittata | reverse complement strand
TGGGTGACCTGCTCTACCTCCTGAGCTACAGCCACCCCGTTATAAAGAAGATATGGACAAATACGTGGCTGCGAGACAACATTCTATAGGCAAAGCCTCCTGTTACACCTGAATTACTGGTATATATATATAACTGTAACTAACTGATGCCAACATACCCCCCAAAAAACAAACAAAAAACACAGACCTAGGCATGAACTCAGACCGACACTGAAACAAGGTGAAGAGCAATGATGCTCGCACTTAGCCAATAAACACAGCCTCGGCTGTCCCCTCCTTCTGTATTACACACTTTATTCTCCAGGCAGTTTCCATGACCTCATGAAGGGTTAAACTGTAGCTCCCTTTTTGTCCACTTTGTTTGGTTTCCTCCTGTCCTACTGATATCGTGCGTTGCTGACTGTATAAACAATATCCCAGCTGTGTTTATTAAACAATGTGTGATGTTTCTGTGATAAACACATTTCTTAGTGGAATAATAAAATATCACAAGTGCTATCATTACTGTTCTGAGTGCTGCAGCTAGCAGATGTTGAAAAAAAACCCCTATATTTTTATATTTTAAATAGGTTTTGATTATTGCAAATATTACGGTAACAACATGCTGTCCTAAATTTGAGGAGTGGAGATGCACACGGTGAGACTGAGAGCAGGGAAAGGAGAAACTAATGAAACCATAAATGACATAAATGCACTCAAATGAAATGAGGACTAATATTTATCTAGCCATTGAGGCTTTGCCCCCCCCAAAGAAGGAAAATCACCAGGACTGCAACAAAAAATATTTCTCCACCAGCTCTGTTTAAGTGGGATTTAATTTACTCAAGCATAAAATACATTTTTAAGCAAATTGCCAAGAATAAAAGGAATATGCATGAACTTCTGCTAAGTAAGGTACCACAGACTCATTGCTTTAACTATATGCAGACCAGCTGTGCTTATGTGTGACCATTTGTGCTTAACAAAACCCCATTTTGAACCTGGAAAAACCCTGCTTTACATGTAATACTGTAGGGTTCTTACCTTAAGATAGAAAGCACCTCGAAGTGACTGTTATGAACTGATGCTAAATAAATCAAATTAAACTCAATTGAGTTAAATATGCACTTTTTATATAGGTATCTGTCCAACCAGTTTTTGGAAAAAATTATAACCCTGTAATGGTCTTTAATTTTTTCCATCATTGATCCATCACAGGAGATTTCTGTTTTTGGGTGATGCGATATGTATTGTGTTGAACTGCTGTCTCGACAGGAAACTGCTAGGAACCTCTTAACAAAAACTGATGATAAGCCTAGCATTGATTTAATTGCATATACTCCTGTCCCAGTGCATGAGACTAAAATCCAACAAGGGATGAACTCAGATCAGCACACAGTTGCATGTTTATGCTCCTCACAGGACAGTGCAGGATCTCCCTATAGTTTGTATGTGTAGCAGTATTGCTGTCTTGTCCATTAACTCTATCTCTGCAGTTAATGCTCTCCGTCTTTCCCCTTCTCTTTTCTGTAGTTAACACTGAGAGAGGACTCTCTCTTATCTTTACCCTAATAGAAAAAAAAAATCTAATTTTGCCACTCAACTCCCAAAACTACGAGTTCCAACAAAAATACAAGTAGATAACACAGGGTGCCATAAAAATGCTGGGGCTGGCATAGCACGGAAGTGACGGCGAAACGAGTTTACAGACATAAGAGGATTCTTTCATCCTCCCCTAACCAGTTTTTTTCTTTTTTTAAGAGGAAGTCAGCCCTTTTGGACTGAAAACCTAATTTCAGCCAGCTTTCATTCTGTTATTGCCACTCTGGCTAGCTAGTGTGGGTCTTGGGGAACTTCCATCAGAATAGAAGATACAAGTAGACTGATGGAGATACAGAAAATGAGAGCACAAATATGGGAATTTGTACTAGGTAAAAACAATGCGTCTGTGAAGCCTGTGTTCACATTCATATCTGAACATGCAAGAGAAAAAAATTCACTTAGAAGAAAAAAAAATACACTTTTAAAAGTGGAAATAGTAATTTAATGTACATTGACATGATTGTCAAGATGAATGAGAACATATGAGGGTAGACATATGAAAAAAAAATTTAAGGGACACACACACACACACACACGCACACACACACACACACAAAGAAGGGAAAAAAATTGAATATTTTACATTCAAATCAATTAGTAATTAGAGGTTGTGACTTGCTTTGAGACTGCGTTGTGAGTCACCCAAATTACACACAATGGCAACTACTGGTTTGCTAAGGGGGAAAAAAAAAGGTTGGCTGGTGTTTTGAGCAGGTTGTTTGCAATTGTTTGCTATGTGAAAAAGGTTGCAAAGAAGTGTGACTTGTCTGCAAACACTCACCAGCAAGTTGGCATCTTCCAGTCAACATATGGACAATTGTAGCAATCTGCCAGTGAACAAAGCAATCACAAAGAGATTTTGATACAGCACCATTTTTGTAGCCAGTTTCACCTAGTGGCTGCCAGCAACCTCTGGCAACCATTCACCAACCAGTTGGAGAATACACATTTTTCCCCTAGCGACCTGTGGTCTCTAGGCTTGGGTCACTGGGGCCTTACTAAGTTAGATAAGTTACAGATTTGTCAGCTAGGAGAACATCCTATTTGGACCTTTGAGTTTTCCATGTTTTTTTTCCATTTGATGATCTGTTTCATTTTGACTCATGTTGTTCCCTTTTACTTTAACTTACTTGCTAGCCTAAGGGCCACAACTGGACAATCAACCATCTAAATCATGCCCTGATATTCTTAAAGGGAAACAAAACAGCACAAAAGAAATAAAAGGAAGCGTTACGTTAATTGGTGGATGATGATAAAAATCAATAACATTTCACTTAATTTCAACAGACAGCACTACACCCACCAAATTCTCTAATGAACTAAATATAGAAATATAGGTAAATATAGAAAAAAAAGTTGATTCAACTTTATATTGTATTCATTATGCTTAATAACTGATGTCGTGCTGCATGATGTGGTGGCCTGTGATCAGCTTCATCCCTCTGCACACTTCTTTGGTGCTATTCAGCTGGCGTTTGTTCTCCAGCTTATTCCTGTACGCATCTTTAAACCTTCTCAGCCCTGCCTCCAGTTCACGCTGTATCCTTCTCAGCTCGTCCTTGTTCCCAGACCTGAAGACCCTCTTTTTTTTTCATTCAGTAGGGCCTTCAGGTCACTTGTGACCCCGGGCTTGTTGTTGGGAAAACAGCACACAGTTCTGGTTGGAATAATGGTGTCCTCACAAAAATATATGTAGTCTGTGATGCAATCTGTGATGCAGTTGATGTCATCTCCATGTGGATCACAGAGCATGTCCCAGTCAGTGGTGTCAAAGCAGCACCACATCAGGCAGCTGTCTGATGTGGTGGTTAGTAATACTGGGGCACCACAGGGGACAGTTCTATATCCATTCCTGTTTACCTTCTCCACCTCAGATTTCCAGTACAACAGTGAAACATGTCACCTGCAGAAGTTCTCTGATGACACTGCAGAGGTTGGGTGTACTAATTGTGGAAAGGAGTCGGAGTACAGAGAGCTGGTGAGGAACTTTGCGGAGTGGTCCAGCAGAAATCACCTCCTTCTCAATGTCAGCAAGATAAAAGAGATGGTGATCGACTTCCGGAGGAATAAAACTGCAACTAAGCCCATTAACATCTTGGGAGAGGATGTGGAAACGGTGGACAGCTACAAGTGCCTGGGCGTTCACCTGAAAGACAGACTTGACTGGAGGACCAACACTGATGCTGTGTATAGAAAGGGGATGAGCAGACTATTTTCTAAGGAAGCTCAGATCCTTTAATGTGTGCAGCAAGATGCTGGAGATCTTCTACCAGTCTGTGATAGCAAGTGCCTTCTACTTTGCTGTTGTCTGCTGAGGGGGGGCAGCATCAGTGCCAGAGATACCAGCAGGATCAACAGACTGATTCACAAACCTGGAACCATCATAGGGCAGAATTTGAAGACGTTTGAGTGAGCGAGGGACAGGAGTTCACTGAAAAAACTGCTCTCCATGGTGGACAACCCATCTCACTCACTCCACTCCACACTGCTGCGACAGCCGAGCTGCTTCTCACTCACTCATTCAACCTCACTGCCTTAAAGAACGCTTCAGGAAATCATCCCTGCCGCTCTCCATAAAACTGTAGAATAACTCCTCTTTCTGTGACAGGTGAACACACCTGTCAGGACATAAGACCCCACACTCAATTTTTGTATTTATCCTCTTGCTGCTGTATTCCAGATTCTTTTGTACATACTCTTATTTATTTATAGTGTATATATTACATTTTAATTTATTTTATTTATCAATGCAGGTTGCACTACTCTCAGTACGTATGTTGTCTTTATATCTTAACTATTTTGTTTATATATGTATAGTTTAGTACTCATCGTAGGCACTCTCTCTTTGTTGTTTAGTTACTGTAGATTGTATTTTTCCGTGCTGCTGTTACATAATAATTTCCCTTGTTGGATCAATAAATTACCTATCTATTTAATAACAGTCTTTCTAACAAAATGGTCTTGGTTTCAGAAACAATATAGAGTTTAGTATAAATCAGCACTATGTGTACCATATTTTAATTCAGCTGTTCAGGTGTTGCTCTTGCTGCCCATCCGTACTTTAAATGATTTGAACTTTGTTCCATGATGCATAATCTGAGAACATTAGAAAACATATTAAACAGAATAATTTGTGATTGTGGAATACTGAAGGCTAAATCAATGAAGTATTCTACAGATTATCAAATACACATATATACAGCGTACACACACACACACACACACACACAGAACAAACAAACAAGCATACACACCCAGCATGCTGCACAGGTCCTGGACAGCTGCCACACACATTCTGATTTCTGGCTGTGGTTGCTGTGGGTTACCTGTCCCCCTGCAGTGCTTTGTCGGGGTGTACAGTCAGTGTACAGAGGAGCTAGGTGAGGGGTTGGAGGGGGTCTAGGTTATTGTACCCTATCTTTACACTAGTAAAGAGACTGCTTTAACATCAAAGGATGGGGAGGGAAAACATACGACTCCCCTTTCAAAGACAGTCCACAGGAACTACGACCTTGTCTGCTCTCTGCATCTCGTTCTCTGCTCTCCTTTCACAGTCCCCTCTGGGTGGTTACGGAGTGTGTGACCGTGTATGTGTGTGGAAGAAAGAGTGACCGAAGGTGTCTTTGTAAGAATGCACTTCAATATGTGCGCATATGTCTGTGACAGAGAAAACAGCGTGGCTGTGAATGTTTTAACTTTGAGTCTGTTTGTGTCTCATCATGGCAAAATGAGGTCCTGAGATGCTGTAGCAGGAACAAACAAACAGTGCTTTGAGCACTTTAGAAGATTTTTTTTTTTCCTGGATCAAAATGTCCCTTTGGTGCACGTGACTACTCAGAGTTGTCCCATATATAGTTAAGTCAGTGAGTTTGTGTTATTGTCATATTATGTTTAAACATTTGCTGAAAAAAATTATATGCTGTGCTTGAGTAAATGAAACTCTTCTTAAAATAAATGGATTAGATTTTTTTTTTTATTTTAATCCTGGTAATAGTCCTTAGAAGAAGGACCAAAATCTTTTTGGATGATACGAATCATCCACCGCACGACAAGTTTGCAACCTGTAAAGGGTGTACCCTGCCTCTTATGGAGAAACGTAAATAAATAAATATATAAATTATAAAAAAATATATATAAATATATAAATAAATGAATCTTGATATAAATAAAAATAAAAGAAGATAAAAAAAATTCTTTTAATACATTTTACTTTATTTCATGGGGATATTTATTTATTTCATGGAATATTTATTAATAATTTATCAATAGCAGTATTTACTTATTTATTTATTCATTCATTTATTTATTTTTTCCCATTATGAATGAAACGGCTCTCCCTAGCCTCTCGCCCCATCTCAGATGGGATATGCTCCAACCTCCCCCATGACCCTGAACAAGATAAGTGGAAGAGAATGGATGGATGGATATTATTATCATTGAAGGTCAAGACTGAAACCTTCCATGATTAATGCCACTCCCCTACTACGCTACTGATATAATGTATATCTCATGTATAACATAATGTTTTTAATAATGATGGATGTATGTATGTATGGATTAATAGATGCATGGATACATGGATGGATGGATGCTCTCTCTGGTAACTCAGGAAGCAGGATCATGTAGAGCATGCAGATTCCCAGCCTGATACACACTCCTTGCTCCTTAAATCCAGTTTCACAACAAAAAGGTGATGACACAAAAATGCAAAGCTCAAGGCTTCGTAACAGGACTTCAGTGGCCACATTATATTTCTATACTGTCTATAGTCAAAAGAGATGTGAAGTTCTTCACAAATGAAGTACAATTTTGTAATAAATCCAGGGTCTGTGAAGGCTGTGATCCAGATCTGAAGCCACTGCAACCCGAACGAGACTCAGCACTGTAAAGACTGCCTGCGTTCTGTGGCATGACATCTCAAGAATCCTCTCCTACAGGTGATACCCCCCCCCTCCATGTTTCTTTCTAACACACAAAAATACCAGAGGCAGTCCTGTCAGCCAGTGCACTGCCCCATCACTGCAAGAAGAGTGATGTGATAAATTACAGGGTTAAAGAGCTGCCATAGGGTGACTGACACAAGGCCATCACAGGCTTGTCTCATTCCCCCGCCCTACAACACACACACACACACACACACACACACACACACACACACACACACACACACACCTTCACTAAACATCATACACATACCGCTGTTCCCTTCTCACCTACCTGGCTCTGTAAATTTGTCTGTCACTTTTTCCCTCCTATTTTCCTCATGTACCTTCACTTATCATCCCTCTACCAACTTGTCCCTTGCCTTTTATCTCCCCCCACCCCCTACTTTCTAGTCTAGTTTTTCGGAGGTACCTCCTATTAGAAATGCATTAAGCTTTCTGACCCTGTCTGCAAGCGTTCGCTCTCTTTTTCTGGCAATTTCTTCTCACCTCACTCTTTGTCTCGTCTCTCTCAAAAAGGACACTGTTTCAAATTTTCTGACTTTTTTCCCCACACAAGTTTTATCTCCCACATATGTTCTCAGCTGCTACCTTGTCTTGTTTAGGCTCTTGGAGAGAAACTTGGGAAACATGAAGAACATACAAAGACAGACCAGAAGTTACATACCCAGAGAGAGATAGGTAGGGTAACAGTGTGTAAATGTGAGTGTTTGAGTGCATACAGTATTTTCCAATCTAAGGTCTGAGTTTCTGTCAAGTCTCAGTCACTGCCTGCATCAACACATGCACTCATGTATTCAGCGGACACACTCAAGCACTCTGATCAGTCCGACGTTGCGTACTCTCCAATCTCTCAAATTTCTGATATGTGAACTCATACAGCACTCCAGAACATATGCATGCATGGGAAGGGATATACGGTATGGTCGGCGCGTATTCCCCTATCTTTTGATTCCTAAGGAAATGTACACATGCACACATTTACATACATATGAAAGCACGCAAAAATACTCACACAACTTCTTATCGCCACCATACCCTTGAGGGGCAAGTGTGCTTGAGCGTTGTATCAAAGCAAAGAAAGAGGAGCAAAAGCTGAAACCAACACGCGTTTAAAAGATGACTGACATAATAAGTGAAAATGAGTACAAAACAAAGAATCCAAGTAGTCAAAGAACTCTTATGTACACTATATTACATCCATATACAGAAGAGACCGAGCTATGGTGATGAAGCAGAGACCTGTGCAAATTCTCAGGAAAAAGCCCTATGATAAACAGCCCCATCTAACACACTAAGCCTATCCCAGCTGTTTAGGACGAAAGGAAGGGTATACTCTGGACAGGTTGACAGTCTATTGCAGGACCCCATTAGAGTCCCCATTACAGTCTAAAAACCGGCATAAAGCAGGATAAGACTACCCTGTGATAAGCTACATGACTATACCTCTGCTTTGGTTTTTGTTTTTTTTCCCCATTCAAATCCACTCCTAAACAGTCATAAAGGGACTTCATGGTGTCCACATCCATCTTTTCTGTGGTGCTGTATTAAATATTATAGACTCTAGTTGTTACTATTGGGGCCTCAGTGTTGTAGTCATATTCTTGTCAAGTTGTCTCTGTCCAACCAGTCTTTCAAACACTACTTCAGTGGTTTCGTTACGGACCTAAGGCATTACAGGGCTCCACCCACTGAGGGAAGATAAAGAGGGGACAAAGTGAAGGCAGTGAAGCCTTGTGGCAATGTATGCACTTAACCATGCACACACAACCACAAGCAAGTACAGTGTATATTCTCAACTGTCCCATTACAAGAAAGAGGGTTTGGCAGAAGAGAGCAGAGGGTGGGCAAAGTGGCGCCAGGCAGCAGGCTGAATACCTTTCATAGAGGGTCCCACCGGAGCCCATTGAGCTGTCAGCAGAAGAAAAATAGAAGTGATGGACAGCTAGAACAAAATGAGGTAAAGTAATACTATTTAAAACAGGTGACACGTACAGTAGCTCTGTGTGAATGTGCGTATGTGTCTGATTTCTGTAAGACATGACATTCAGTGGGAAAACGAATCATTACATGACTGCTGGGCAACCACACTCTCAAGTGAGTTTCTGTCTGGAGGCATGTATGTAGTGTTGTGTGCAGAAGAAACCAGGTGATCGCTTGAAGCACCAGTTCAGGTTTGGGGGCGTGGGGAGGTGAGGAGTTGAAAAGTTCAAGAGTGCCGAGGGAAACAAAGCGGAGAGACACATTATACAAACAATAAACTTTTTTTAAAAATTTCATACATAGTAGTCAGTGGGAAAAAATACTGTTAACTCAGTGTGTTAAGAAGTGTCTAGGATGCTAACCAGATGCAGCCAGAGTCTCAAATCTCATTATTTCCTGGCTGGGCTTTTATGAAAGCATGCTTGGATTTGGGTGGAAGAACATAATATGCATCTGTAGTGGCCATTTATCCACACCAAAAAAAACATCAAATCAAATGGCCACGGAGGCACCTCAGGACTGGATTTTACGCAGGTCAAAAGTCTCAAAGATGACACAATGTCCATAAAAAGTGCATTTGGGTCGGTTTATTCGCCATTATGCAGCAAACTTACAAACATGAACACATGTCTGCAGCCTCTCTGTCACCTGGTAAAAAAACATATGACCCGGTGCCTGCTGACTCCTCCCACTTGACCTACTTATATGTAAATTAAGCGCACACCTGCCCAGCCATAAACCCAAATTTACCAAAAGAAAAATAAACCATAAACTTAACCTTAGCAAACCTAAACTCAACACTTTAATCCAAAAAGCAAAAACAACCCTCAAATAGCTCCAACAGCATCAATCAACAGTCAAGGGGGGTTCTTTAAGGGGTTTGAACTTCTTTGTATCAACACACACTCTACTTTCCAGGAGAAAATCAGGCTGCTGAAGATTGTTTTTAGGCAGTTACTAGGATGAGTGGTCCCATGAGCTTCACTTCTATTTTAACAACATGCACACATGGAAAATGAATATGAAACACTTATTAAAGTCTTATGAGATCTTCTGTCAAGTAATCAATACATCAGCTAAATAAGACCTACATTTCTGTTTGTGAAAGCTCTAATAATTTGCCAACTAAAGAATTCTTTAATTAAAAAAAGAGCGATATTACCACCACTGACATTTACATAGGTTTCCACAAAACAGTTCTTTCACAAGGACCACATTTCTAATAATAAAGCTTAACAGGACATGCAGAACAGGTTTTTTTTCTTTTCTTAATCAAAATTTTCTCTTTACTGGCATTTGAATATTTGTGTTTTTGGATTTACATTTGAACTGCTTTTCTTTTTCATTTTGGTCTAAGAGCGAAACAGCAATTCTACTTTCTACTAAAAAAATATTAAATAAATGAAAAAGAAAAAAGCTACAGACCAAAATTTTTACACATAATCTCTCAGGCTCTCTGTGTCCCTGTGCTTTTGTGTGCATTTACAAGAAAAGGCAAGAAGAGAAGAGAACAGGGAGGCAGAAAGATGTGCAGAGGCTCTTCAAAGCACACGTGTAAACATCATTAGAGGAGGTAATGGAGGGAGGAAGGTGGGAAGTGGGGAGAAAACCCTCTTCCAGCAGAGGTATTTACCCAACGCCTGGAGCAGAAACACAAACAAGCACCAGTAATGACTAAGAGTGGTGATGAGAGACAGAGAGAAAGAGATGTTTGGTGAAAAACGTGTAACTGATTGGGTAGAAAATGTGGTGGAAAAGACGAACACCAAAAGAGAATGAGACCTCTGGCTTGATGAAGCCACTAAAATGTTTTAACAATCAAAGATTTCTACATGTAGACAGAATTCAGCAAAGCCTGTGGCAGGCATCTGCAACTCCTGTTCAGCTTACAGGTCTAATCCAGGCAAGTGTTTCCCTAAAAGCTAAGTGCTCCGCCCTAAAGCAACATCTAAGGCCAGGAAAGACAATACTTCCAAACCTGGTGGCACAATTTCTGCCTGACTTCAAAGAGATTCTGTGGGACTAGGCGCCTCTCCGGTATCTGTCCCCTGTCACAGTGAAGGTGACGCATGTCACACTGACTGTGGTTTTGTTTATGTTGTTGGATTTTATTCTTTTTAAACCTGTCTGGTGTCCCGTTGTTTGCCCCTCACCTCCTGACCACAAACACATCTATAAGCAGTAAACATGCACACACACAGAGTCAAAATAAAAAAAAATCCATTTGTGCACAGACAGATGCATAAAATCACAAAAACACTACTCTAACACAGCCTGAGCTCCACTGGCACATAATTACCAGTTAACAATGACAAATACACTCCTATACACAGATGCAAATCCCAGAGGACACACAAGATTATTCTTAGTGTTTAAGTATTAACATAAAGCTTTTTTTTTTCTTTTCTTTTTTTCTGGCTGGGCTTTTATGAAAGCATGCCTGGATTTGGGTGCGAGAACGTAATATGCATCATACAAATGTCATCTTTGGCAATAAAGAATTTCCCCTTCTTTAAGGGGTTTGAACCCTGGTGTCCAATCTCAGTGAGCATGTGTGAACTCTAATCTCAGTTTCTGGTTCTCACTCAAGTAGCAGTTGAGTACAGTGGGGGTCTTCTGTTGCTGCTGAACATGTGGCAGTGGCGCAGTGGGTAGGCGCTTGCCTTTCAGCCGGAAGGTTGCAGGTTCGAGCCCTGTCCCTGCGTTGCGTTGTGTCCTTGGGCAAGACACTTAAACCACATTGTCTAACGGTAGCGCCGGTCTCTGGCTGCATGACCGCAGATGCTTGTCTCTGGATGAGTGATCTGAAACCCTCATTTCGTTGTGTGCCTTGTGTGCACAATGACAATGAGTTCAATTTATTTATTTATTTAGCCCTTCTGCTTCAAATTTGGATGTGCTGTGTGTGCAGAGATGCTCTTCTGCATTCCTCGGCTGTAACAAGTGCTTATTTGAGTTCCTGTTGCACTGAGTTGCTGCCATGTGATTGGCTGATATTTGCATCAACACCAAATGAAGTGGACAGTGAGTATATATCCACTCCTTAAAAGTGGTAGATCACTCTGCTATTTCCCTCCTACATGCACACAAACAGAAGTTAGCTGATTGTAGCACAAGTGTGCAGGAAAGGGTACATCAGATTATTTTTTTCCTCTTTCTGTCCATTGCACAGATAACTGAAAAAATTACTAGTAATTAAAGTCACAACTTATTATAAATCAAGGGGACCTGTAAATTCAGGTGACAGTCCTTAACTTGAATAACTTTACCATTTTCATTTGATGCCTTTGTTTATCAAGTACTTTAAAACCTATAAACATTAACCAGTTTCAAGAGAAAGAAACTAATTTTTGATTTCTATTGTGGATGAAGAAGAATGCACCTGGGTGCGTTACATGTCTGCATCTCTGCAAAGTTTCTGGAGCAAAACAGGCTACAGCTTTGTTTTTGAGTCTGTACGCGCATCCATAAACATCCAGCTTAGCTAAAACTTCCCTGTTGTGTACACAACGACTTTCAGGTACACACAAACACACCTGTCAAGGTCTCATGAAGACTAGGCCCTTTCAAAGTTGTTGTCAGATGCACTGAGTGAGATGGACCCCGGTAAAACGAAAGGTCACAATGAACGTCCCCATGACTTCTCAACGGTCTTATTTCCCCGTCACACACACACACACGCGCTGTCTGTCACCCCCCAGACGAGGCCATGACACCTTGGACACCTCTCAGCAGGCAGTGCCTCCCTCTGTCCATCTGTCTTTCTGACAGGTTGACATGGCACAGAACGGTCGGACGTCGATGACACTCAGAGCAAGAGGTTTGTTCTCTTTGCTGTGACCTCAGAGATGGACCCTGGTGTCATATCTCTGTTCTCCCACTGCTACAGTCGACTCAGAAGGGGAAATAAAATCCTTTCTAGCATCGACTCAACTCTTCTCTTTAGCTGGCAGTTGTCTGTCATATGTATCACTATAGGATCTGAGACTGCAATAAACATATTCTACAGATTAAAACTAATTCCATGACAGCAGCTGTAATAATCAAACTTATCAGCTTGTCTAATTTGCTCCATATCTCTCTTTTTTTTTTTTTTTTTTTTTTTTGGCTTTTATAATTACTTTTTATTGTTTC
>VUQK01005581.1:0-10639 GCA_015106715.1 Bujurquina vittata | reverse complement strand
TGTGTTTATATATATATATATATATATATATATATATATATATATAAACACTATCACAGTACACACCAGCTTGCCCCTATGGGTGGTCTTTCTGCCCTCCAAGCTCGGGTCCTCAGAGGCCTGGGAGCTTGAGGGTCTTGCACAGTATCTTAGCTGTTCCCAGTATTGCGCTCTTCTGGACAGAGATCTCGAATGTCGTTCCTGGAATCTGCTGGAGCCACTCACCCACTCACGGGATCACTGTCCCGAGTGTTCCAATTACCACAGGGACCACTGTTACCTTCACCGTCCACATCCTTTCCAGCTCCTCTCTGAGCCCTTGATATTTATCGAACTTCTCGTGTTCCTTCTTCTTGATGTTTCCGTAACTTGGTATTGCAACGAACTTCTTCATTTGTTTGGCCACCACTACAATGTCTGTTTGGTTAGACATCACAAGTTTGCCTGTCTGTATCAGTGGCTCTCGAGGCCTGGAGTTGCCCAACCCTGGCGTACAGACTCAGGGTGCTGGATTTGGGGAGAAACTCTCCATGCATAGTAAGGAGCTTGACATCAGTGGCTTCTATTTCCTCCTTTGGCCAGCTTATTATCCCAGCAGGGTATTTGGCACCTGGCAGGGCGTATGTGTTGATTGCCCGGATCTTGTTATTTCAGGACATGTCTTACTCTCTGCAGGTACTTTGAGGTTGCAGCTTTCCTAGTGGCCTCTTTATGGTTCCCATTTGGCTGTGGGATTCCAGGGAATTGTAGCTGTCTTCAATGTCTGCAATGTATCCTTAGACAGTCTTGTTGACAATCTGGCTGAGGGGATTCAGGCCTAAGCAGAACAGCAGTGGGGACAGGGCATCTCCTTGATGAATCCCACACTTGATGTGGACTTGTGCAGTTGGCTTGGAGTTGGCCTCTAGTGTTGTTCTCCACATGCCCATTGAGTTCTTGATGAAGGTTCCTAGGGTCCTGTTTACCTTATGTAGTTCTAAGCATTTCATGATCCATGTGTGCAGCATTCAGCAATAGAATTTCTTGTAATCAATCCACGCAGTGCACAGGTTGGTCAGTCTGGTCTTACAGTCTCGAGTAACTGCTCTGTCTACCAGTAGCTGGTATTTTGCTCCCCTGGTCTCTCTGCCTATCCCTTTCTGGGCCTTGCTCATGCATTTTGCCACATGCTTGCTCATCTTAGCAGCTAAAATGCCTGATAGGAGTTTCCATGCTGTACTGAGGCAGGTTGTGCGCCGGTAGTTGGATGGGACTGGTCTCTTCTGGGCGTCCTTGGGGATCAGGACAGTCCAGCCTTCAGTCAGCCATTCTGGGTGTGTCTTATGCTCTAGTAGCCACGACACTGTGTATCAGTCAGTTTTCCAATTAATTTTGAGCCTTTGAAAACAGGGGACTGTGTATACGAATGGCTGTTATTCCTAAACAGTTAATTTGAATTTTTTTTGTAAAACCCTTTGAATTAAAGCTGCAAGTCTACACTTCAATTGCATATCGATTGGTTGATTTAAAATCTAGTGTACTGAGGCAAAACTACAAAAATGTGTTTTTATCCAACAAATGAGGGACCTAACTTGACAAAAGAAATCTTTTTTTTTTTGTCATCTCTTTCAATTCTGAGATATTTCTTCTTCAGCAGCTATTTTCTCTCTACTCTATCTTTCCCAAGAGGAAAGTTGTCCTCTGCATGAAGATAGAGCACAGAGATTTTATGGCAAAGTTTCAAGGAAACGAGGAAATTCCACAAAGAGTGGGGTTTGAAACTCTACTTGAATTGTTCACAATATATTCTATACAGTGACATTTAAACCCCCAAAGACCCAGAGAAAGCCAAAAAAACCTTCAATCTACTTCCCCAAATCACTGTCACTTCAGATATATTGATGTTAGAGTTAACTAATATGTAACGATCTCCTTTCACTTCTGTGATGGAAGAAAATGTTAAAGGGTATGAGAAAAATATTGGGCTTTTAGCAGTTGGTTAGTGCAGTAGTTTGAGAAAGAATTTAAACGCCTTTTTACTAACCATATATCCTGTCAGTCCTTCCCTCAGTGCCTGGGTCACTGCAGCTAATCTCAGACATGCTACAGTATATGCATTGTGAGAGTATGCCCAAAGGAATCAATAAAATATGACATTATTATTTATCAAGCTATACAAATTTGTGCCAAAAGTAGTACTAATGAAGGCAATGAAAAATATGCTAAATATAAATTAACCCCAAGCTTTTTATATGACTTGTGTGCATTTTTCATTTCTTAAATAAATGTGGATACAGGATTTTGACATTTTAGCACTGAGGGGCGTACTGATAAATGGGGACCTTTGAGTACACATTCAGCTCATTCTCTGTTGAATGTCAGCGGCAAGCCCATTCACATAGTAACCAGAAAATTATTCACTTCGTCAAGAATGTGCTAATCTCACAGCTGGATACAAGATTTCATACAGATTTGAAAGGTCCAAGTGGCATAAATGTGTAGCTATACATGCAGCTGCTTTGACCTCTGAATTAAAGTCAACAGAACATGTGAAATTAGTGGTGATCAAAACTGCTATAAATATTGATGCTGCATTTATTTATTGCCAGAAACTCTGAACCAAGGAAGGCTCCAATTTAAATATCACAAATAGGTCAAGTAGATTTGTAAAGATTGCATTGGTTCTGTGTTGGTGCTAGTAAAATTTTAGACCCATATGTACAATTTGTGGTTGTTTACTTACATGGGAGGGCAGTGCCAAAAGTGTGGTCCTTGCTTTTGTGGTTAATTTCCTGTTAGAGGTAACTTTTCATTCAGTCAATGTTCAGCTTAATCATTTTCTATTTTGCATGGGGTTGCATATTTTTGGGAAGGACTGCTTGCAAGTGTCTCTGTAGCCTCTGGGTTGAATGAGTTTTGACATTGCTTCTCTAGTCTTAGAGCTATACAAACAGAAAACAACATACGATTATAAATCCAGTTTAAGGTTAACAGCTTCGGTCAGACTTGGCATTGATCGTACAAGTGTCTACACCAGGGATAAAATGTCATTTTTTTCAAAAGATATTCATTGCTTCATTTGGTGTTAGTGCTATCTAACATAGCAGCACGAAATCTTCAATCTGA
The DNA here is from genome assembly GCA_015106715.1 of Bujurquina vittata. Taxonomy (NCBI): domain Eukaryota; kingdom Metazoa; phylum Chordata; class Actinopteri; order Cichliformes; family Cichlidae; genus Bujurquina; species Bujurquina vittata. The sequence goes on along the minus strand of VUQK01005581.1, from coordinate 7,534 downwards.
CTGCAAAGGCCACAGCATGAGATTCACATATTCATCAGTCTGGAAGAGATCATTCTCATCAGGATAGGAATGTTTCATCACAGGATAAAGGTGATGATCCAGAACAACTTTGTACTGATTTGCTGATTTGCTGTTCCCTCTGATAGTACAAGTGAACCCAAAAAAGGTATAAGGCCCCGCTTACATGACACTGTTTCAAAATGAAAACGGGTACGTGCTGATGCATTTTGGCCTCCCGTTTACACAAGGATGGGCTCCTATATCCACACCGCCAACTTGTGGCCTGGCGTCTTAAGCGTCTGGCGTGTCCGTGTAAACGGAGATCGTTTCTGAAACATTTCCGTGTAAATACATCACTTTTTGGAAACGACAACAGCAAAACTACACGTTTCCCCTGGAAACATTTTTATGTAAATGGGGCCTAAGAGACCAACCAGATCCCCTGCCTGTAGGTGTTAAGGGCTCAGTTGTATCTTGTTGTTGTTGTTTGTTTTAATTTGTCACACATTTGGACTGTTGTACTTAGTTAATGTTGCAAGATCCTCCTGTTAAAAAGTGACTTGTGTGGCACACACAAAATATGTCTTCTTGTGCACTGTAAGTGAGATGTGAGATTGATGCCAGTTAATTTATTTTCAACATCTACCATGAAGAGAAAGTATTTAAGATAATTTATCTGAATTTCAGGCGCAGAACCACACCTCATGCACGCCCCTTCCAGTTCTCTGTCTATATGCTAATTGAACACTTGAAATCCCTGGTGTGTAGGACTGGTGAGGGTCAACTTGCGTAGGCGTTACAGGTAGAAGGGTTTGCGATACACTGGTAAAAATCCTTTATGACATAAATGTGGCTTCACTTGTCAGTGTTTATGTGAGCATATGCTTCAGTATGCATTCAGGTACAGTGATGACTCTAGTACTATAACAAGCACTTGATTGGAAAGTGACAATTCAATTTACAAAGAGCATTGCAAGAGAAATGCTTGAAGCCTTCTACTTCAGGTGGTGATTCATTGTCTGTAATAGTTCCTTATACAAGAACAGTTACCAACAAATGAAACTCCATTTAAAAGTATGTTCAGCTTTTTCTTAGTTAAGTTCAAGGGGTGCAGTTTTTCATGCTTTCAGCTGTACAGTCATCTTTCCTTGTTTAAGTTCACCAGAAGTTTAAAGTTTGGGTTACAGTAACTGTGCGCATTCAGTCAATAGTGGAAGAAAATAGCCTGAGAGACATAACAGAAGAAGCGCTTGTGTTTGAGCACTGTCTGTTGACACATCCTTGAAGTCCCTTCGGCTCTTTGGCAGCTGCGCTTGCAGTTAGTTCTTCCCTGTTGGCATGTGGCAGAATAAACTGGATGACTCAGTCCTTTCTAACTGGACATGATGTTTCCTCTTTCACTCATTTTTCCAGCTTTTCTTACTCAGTGTGTTTGTTTGTGAGTTTGTGTATCGGTACCTATTTTAGTATGCTTAGAATCCAGCAGAGGGGAAAAAAAGGGAGGGCAAAAATGATGATAATTTAGTTTTATTATCTGTGTTTTGCTGTCTCTTTCTATATTTTCCCCTTTCTCTCCACTTATCTTTCTTTCTAACCCAGCGTTGGGGCAGGGGAACTAGCTGGGTTGATTCTTATCCCAGTCTGCTTTCACCGTGTCTTGTCTCAAGGCTGATGACTAATGGCTTTAAATTGAACAAGGACAGTCTTCAGCTATCAAACTGTCAATACCTGCACCCCAACTCACATTCTTTTTTTCAAATTTTATATCTATCTACACTGTATTTATGCATAAAAATAAAATCATCTACATACAGCCTAGAGTGTTGAGACATCCCTCGTTTCTTTATACTTTGCTTCGAAGGAGCCAGACTTTCATGTAACTTTTTTAAAGTGGTCTTGGGCAGTACCTCTTTCCACTTAACATTGACCTTTGAATCATTCAAGCTTAAAAAAGGCACCTAACTCAAGGGATGGGCCAGTGTTGTGTCTGCATACAATAGACACCTTAGAAAAACACTGATTTTAAATTGTAATCTTTCGACACTTTGTTACCAGGAGCCTGTTGTAAAAACAAAGACATTGTTCCAATTTATTTAATTGACTCTATGTCAGAAGCCAAAGATAACAGATTGACAGGCATAAAAATGTATTTTTGTGCCAACAAGGCAATTCCCAAATAGCTATTAGCTGAAAACTTGACACATATCTGCATGGTGTACAGTGTGTCCTTGAGGGATAAAAACCTCAGGAAGCTGAATAAGTGGAGGATAAAAGAAGAAGTAGCAGGTCTAAAAAAAACTATCTACAGCAGATGAACAGTACCTGAAAGTCATGACCTAAAGAAATAGGAAAGACTCCATCAAAGACCTGACACAGGATCTGAGAGATGCATCTGGCTGTTCAGTTGATCCATCTACTGTTCACCAAAACCTCATCAGAATTGGTGTCAGCGGAAGGGTGTCTGTGAAGAAGCCGTTTTTAAGGAATGAAAACAGGGAGAAAAGGCTGAGGTATGCCAAAATGCACATGAACTGAACTGAAAATCAGTGGCAACAGGTCTTATGGAGTGATTAATTCAAATTAGAAAATTTTGATTCAAATTGTCATCAGTATGGATGAAGGGGGTCAGGCGAGAGGTACAACAGTGGCAATGGCAATTTTATCTATATAGCACATTTCCTTACAGAAAACTTTATAGAGAAATACAATATAAAATAAACACACACACAGTTAAATATAACCCTGTGAGAATAAAAAGGGTTTGAATCTGTTTTTTTAAAGTAGACACAATCATACAGTAGTTGACCTCAGGTCAGTAGGCAGCTTGTTCCAAGAACAGGAAGTATCCTCAGCACACTTAGATCTAATTCTGGGAATAGTTCTAAAGTCTGCACTTGATGACCAGAAAGAGCTCATGGACTATAGACACAGAGCAAGTCAGGGATTATCTACAGCCATCTGTAAAACATGGCGGAGGCTCCGTCATGGTTTGGGGCTGCATTTCAGCACGTGGTGTTGAGGATCTTGTCAAAATTAATAGAATTATGAGTACAGAAAAAAATACCATCAGATTTTGATGCCATCTAGATTGGCAATGGCTTCAATTTTTACCATACGATGACCCCAAATGCACTGCATGTCCAGTAAAAGCATACCTGGATAAAAAAAACACACAAAGGATTGGACCTCCCCAGAGCTTGGACCTCACCATTATTGAAGCAGTGGGGAATCCTCTTGACAGAGAATGGAACAAAAGGCAGCCAAAATCCAAAGAAGAGCTTTGAAAGTCCTTCAAGTAGCCTAGAGAACTATTCCTGAAGACTACTTAAAGAAGTTAGAAGAAAGCTTGCCTAAAAAAGTTCAGGCTGTGTTAAAGAATAAAGGTGGCCATAACAAATATTGACTTTCAAGAGTTGTTTTTGCCCTATATACTTTATATGCTGCATTTCAATAAATTCTGCGTTTCAATAAATCGCTGCGCCGAGTTCTGTTTTTCCTAGCAAAGTATTAAGAAATGAAGGATGGCTAAAAACTTGCACAGTACAGTATGCAGACATACAGATAAACTCTTTTTAAACACACACTCACCAGTCTCTTATCCCCTGCAGCAATTAGCTATGACAGGTCAATTAACAGGCTTATTTATGAGCAGGGGATGCCTGCTAGTTGTGTTGTAATGATTCCAGATACTCTCTGCACGTTCATGGGGGAAATTGAATTCATGATGAATGTGGGCTGAAGGCGTTAGCTAGGGGCTGCATTTGCTCTTCATTAACCATGCCTTTCCTGCCCAATGTTTCTTTAACTATTACAAAGAAAACCAATCCTAAACCCATGGGCAAAGTGTATGTTTTAAGGTTATCTTGTGATGTTGGACAGTATTATACTTGCATGGTAGTGGACTTCAAAGTTTTGAACTGCAGCACACACAATATATATGTACAACATAATCCCATCGTTAAATTGTGGCCATCTCTTTTCCCTTGAAAACATGAATCCAGCGTTAGCACCTAGTGTACGTACAGGAGACTGAATGATACTTTTTTCAGAAATATAAATAATTACAATCACCGTGTTTGTGCCATTTATACATTGTTTACAGTCAAAGGATTCTGATTAAAAACGTGTGAAAGCTCTGACCTGACCTCGTTGCACCCTTTGCAGCCCACCATGGTTCATTTAAGTTGAGGTCTGCCTGTGAAGGCCATAGCATATGATTCACACCACAGACGGGGCATTGCCATCCTGGAAGAGATCATGCCCTCAGGACAGAATTCAGCTTCATAAAATGATACAGGTGTTCACTCAGACCACTCACTGATTTGCAGAGGGGGATGTAACGAAGTAAAAAATACTGTACTGTAGAATTTTCAGGTATCTGTACTTTTCTTAGTATTTATTTTTCTTACAATTTTTTATTTTTACTCCCTACATTTTTTTAAAAAAAATTATACTTTGTAATCCATACATTTTCAAAACAGACTTGTTACTTTAGGTTTAACACATCTGAGGGAAGTTTTTATTTTGCAACACTGCAGGACTTCAAACATCAGCCCAATCTGAGCCTAAATGGAGGAACAATAACACATAAGGAACAATTGTATCAGTGTATCTGTCACTGGGACTGCATACACAGACATGACAGAGGCAAAGCCATGTAATTCATTCTTCATTTATAGCGCTATACTCAGGGGTTACAGTGGGCTGGAACAAGTGCAAACTGAGGTGTACTAACTTTGTTTTATTCAAAGGTTGCATGAAAATACTGCAGTTTAGTGCAGGATGAATAGGTTAGTTTGCTGTACTGTGGTAAATTTACAGTAAAGCTCTGTGTTGGACTGGTGCACATCAGCTGTGGTGTTGATGGTCAGAGTTAGGTTACAATGTCACAAAAATTCAATGTTACATCTTATCAAGAGTTTAAATAATTTTTCTATTTAGCCATTATATATATATATATATATATATAATATAGATGTGTGCAGATGATTGTGTGAGATGGGAAACATAGGATCCTATTACCTGCAAGAACCCAGGTCATTAGAGGGATTTAAAAACAGGTAAAGAACCAAATGGAATTAAAAAAAAATGTGGATAAACACCAGGCAGCTTTATGAAAGTATCACATCACAGAGCTGAAAGCAGAAACAGAAAGTCGCATCAAAACACGTGCATACACATCCCCTCACACATACTGGACATGGTAAACACACTTAGCACATTGCATCTATGCAGTGTTAAGGCCTCGGTCACAAAGACCTAGAGTCCGGTCAGTGACCCTCTGGCAAACTCTAGTCACTAGGGAAATGAACATTGTGGGCTTTCGATATAAACGTTGTGCCTTACAGCTGCAACCAACACATTTTAAAAGATGCAACTTTGACTTTGAAGGAAAACATTGTCAGTTTCCAGTTTGTGTCACACTTTTCGCTGTTTCGTTATTACTTTTTAAGAAGTTTGCGGGTGTTTGCAGATATGTCGGTGTCTTCCATACAAATAACCAGTGACTTCAGCATCCTGCTAACAACCAAAACAAACACAAGAAGGTTTTCAGTGCAGTACTGTATACCTCTTTCCAATCAATTTCATGCTAGCAACTGACAGCAACAACTCAGCAACATTTTGGAGAATGCACACTTTTCCCTAGTGACTAGTGGTTACAAGGAGTCACTGACTGGTTTCTAGGCCTGCAGAGACTGTCAGCAGCCTTCATCAACCATTTACAACTGGTTGGGAATACATCATTTTTTCCTCATAACTGGTGGTTGCCAGGTGATCGTTGATGGGTCTCCAGGCCTGTGTGACTGGGGCCTAGGGCAGTCTAATTAGTCCAGACTCCAAAATGCATCTGCTGGTTCTGAATAGAAATTATACAGTCAAGAAAAGAGAAAAGGTCTGTACGTGTTTGTGAGTAAAGTAAAAGGTACTTTACAAAAACGGGTGTGAGCTAGATGGAATGAGTCATCTGAGGATGCCTTTATTTCATCAATAAAGCTCTTAATGCAGCTTAATTATTCATTTCTCCCCCCTCCCCCAACCCTCCACCCCATTAATATGTGACTGGGGCAAAGGTAGATGAGGCAGGGTGGATGAATGAGGAAGGATGCATGAAAGATAGTGGTTGTCTCCTTGGCAACTGAGGGTTGCCTTTTACATTGCTGTTTTCTGTCTTGTCTCCCTCTTCAAGGTGTACTCTTTTTTCATGCACATGTACCACTTGTCTACTCCACCACATAGTTTAGGGACTTTTTGCATTATGCCAAAGTCCCTGCAAATATTTTTGTAAAGGCCATTACATTTATGTGTGTCCTTTCTCATGTATGACCCAGTAATAATTAGAAGAAATGCAGCGGTTTCCTGTTATTCTCCGCTGAGGTATAGTGGCTTACAGGGTCCTTGTGTGCATATGCAATCTGCAAGGAGAAACTGCTGGTTTTGTCTTAGGATGACTGCACTAATTGCAATAATTTCAGTCTTGATGTTCAGCAAGAATGCTTAAGACTTGTTCTGTACTGCTCAGCAGCACAATCCTGGAAAAATACAAATTACATGACAGAAATCAGTGCCTAATGTGTCAGAACATTTTCTTTTTAACTTCCAAAGGCCTTAACTATCACTGTTAATAGTCTAATATCAGAAAAGTCACACAATTTTTTAGAGTATGATTGATTTTGAATAAATTCTGTGGGCCAGAAACATTAGATTTTTTTTTTACCTTTACAACAACACATATTCCAGTACTTCAGTGTGATCTATCTGTTCAGTGCTCAAATGCACACATACTGTACACAAAAACCACTGCTGTGTAACAAATGGAGTTGTTTAATAATGTAGAAAGCAAGCAGCCTTGATCCTAGCACCAGCCAGAGGAGGTGAGCTGATAAACATACTCTTTCTCTCCGTCTCTCACTTTGCCTCATTTCTTACGACATTCTGTTATGTACCAAGCTCCCCAAGGGCCTGATGAAATGAAATAAGAAGGGTGAGCCCCTTTTCTCCCTCTGCTCCATACCTGTCTGTCTCTCTTGAGTAACTCTCTTGAGTAGCTCATCCTCCTCTTTTTCAGCTGCTATTTCTGCACTATCACTTACTAAAGAATTACCAATTGGGCAATGTAAGGTCACAGGATCGCTCAATATGATATGGTTTTGCTTGATTTACATAATTAATAATAAGTTTGTTTGTATGTTAATAATATGTTAGGCCCATCTAAGACGTAGGGTTTTTTAGTTAATATTGTTAGTTTAAAGTTGTTAAATCAGTTAAATAATTATGCCCATCATTTTTCCTGCAGCCAAAGTTATAATATAATATAATATATTTTAAATTGTTTTTTCCCCCGATCAACCTTTAAAAACCCCAGAATGTTTAGAACACAAACAGCTTTTTAGAATGCTTCCCACTGGTTTTCACATTTATTTGCATAAACAACAATATACATATTAGGGGTCCAAACAAAAGGTTTTTACCCCCCCCCCCCCCAAGCCATCCTTTTTTCACCCATCCCCTCTCTGTCTCTCTTTCTTCCTCTTTT
>VUQK01005576.1:1908-17917 GCA_015106715.1 Bujurquina vittata | reverse complement strand
AAAAAATGAAATAAAAAATTTTTGTTATTAGGGGTAAAGGGGGGGGTTTTGTGGTTTTTTTTTTGTTTTTTTTTGGGGGGGGGGGGGGGGGACATTATTCATTCATGTCCGCAAATTCCTCCTGCCTTTCCATAATTGTTCATCATATTTCACACATGACCGCCAGAATCAGGAGTTTTGGAGGACAGGGTAGCACAGAGTGATTGGATATGATATGAGGATGGCTATATATGATGAAAAGTTGTTTACTGTAGCGTCTAATAAAATTGACCTCATTTGCTGCTTCTCTAGTGAGATCAAATGAAAGAACAATAAGGTTATTTTGACCACAAAGCAGGCTGTTGGACAGTGTAACCTGTGCATGACCCATTTTAAGAATAACATGGAACAGAAGGGTGCATGTAAGTTCACACCTACAGATTACGCAAAAGATCCTGCAGGGTAATGCCAGTAAAATATGTGAAAATGCATGTTACATACATTTCTCTATTAGTTGCAGCTCATCAGAAAATCCTGTGTTGAAGCCAAAGTTGGGGGTGCTCTTCACTGGATTAGTGTGGGGGTAAAACAGAAAAGGCACATTTCTATTCTATTTGGAGATATGAGGGTTTAGATTAAAATAAACAAACAAAAACAAAATCTGCCTCTTAAAGCTGTCTTTCATTTGTGGAAGTACTACAACTCCATTTAATCTAATGTTGGCATCATGACGTCGACAAGTTACTTATACAGCTATTTCCATGGGGACCTATTTATATTTCTGTATTTATTTTAGACTATTAATAAGTAATGTCAGCTCCATACCAGAGTATGATAAGCAATGGTCACCGAATTGTGTGTTTGTACAGAGTTCATAACATGTCCATGATTTTTAAGGAATTTTGCATTGTGTAATCTCTATACTTTGGTACAGCGCAGGAGTGGGACATTTTCTTTACATGACGCTACAGGTGAAGACTTTCTACCTGAAGGCTCAATCTTTTTGTTTTATGAAGGCAGTGACTGGTTCAACACTTCTTATGAGGACTAACAGCCTTTTGAGGAGGACGGTACTTTGATCGCTTTGCTATTGATCAATGGATATCTATTTTTTCTGCATTTAAAATGGGAACTATGAGAAAAAAAAAAGCAATAAGGGAATTGGGAACTGTACACGTATGGTGTGAAAGGTAGCTACGGGACATTGCGCTGACCCACACAGCAAGCACGCGCACAGTAGCCGTGGCTTGTAGTCGGCGTGGCGGCGAAAGGAGTGGACTGTTGATAAGCACACATACTGGATGAAATAAAACGGTATAGAATAAAATATAAGGAACACCTGCTTTGAGTGTCTTTTTCTCTCTCTCTTATATTAAATGCAGCATGTTCTCAGTCGTACTTCACAAAATCCTCCAGCAGCTATTTTTCCCCCCTACATCTTGTGGGATGTATCAATAAGCAAAAGTCTTTCGCGCACACTTTCACTCAGATGCACACAAAGTGCGGTCAAGAGACAGGTGAAGCTCCTCAGAATCCTGAAAATGTTGGCAGACTGTAAAAAAGAGGACAGTCTGCGTCTGCCCCTGTGAGCTCTCAGCCATCTGCTTCATTAGAATTCCCCCTTGAGGTAACCTTCCCTTCTCCAAGAGGAACTCATTGAAAGTGAAGGGCTTTGTTTTAGATTGTCTATTATAATTACGCATTATTCTCCTCCTCTGATGCCTGCCTGGTGAGAGGAGAAGAGCTGGCTTACAGCCGCCTGCTCGGCATCTGATGGGGGGGGACAAAAACGCACACGCGAGTGTGGTGTAAACGCCGCATGGCTGCTATTGCCACGTGAGCCTGCTCTATGCTATATCTGTGTGATTTTATGCAATGGCCCAAATCAGTGAGGTCACGGTGACATCGTAGCAGTTGAGGTGGCTGTCATTCTGGTACCATGGAGGGAAGAGACAGCGCTAATGCCTTCCTCTGCAGTATCTGGGATAATCTGCTCTAGTTCTCCTTGGGTCAAACTCAACAGTAATTAATCCTACCATTACCCTCCAAGCCTGAGGGTTAAAGCACTATATATGAATCTGTCTTGAGTTTTTTTTTTTCCTCTTTTGCCAGATAGCCCCTTTCAAATTGACAGTGGTGCTAAAAAAGAGCAAAAGCATAGCATGACTTTACATAAATTAAAACATAGTGACATATAAGGAAGACATGAGATTAGGGTGAATACCAGAAACTTGAGTGCCCTGAACTACAGTGCATTTAAAACGAGTTCGTATATGACAACTGTGTTGTCAGTTAAAGATCCTTTTCTTACAAACCTTATAAACTTGTTTGTTGGTTTGTTTCTATGAAGGAAAATAGTTTTACTTCCCATATCTTCTCACGCTCGTGACACGCCTGCTTGGCACTACAGTTTTTGGCAACCCGGGACTCACAGCACTCAAAAACACACACAGTAACTACAGCACATCCGTATTAGTGCTTTTTTTCCCCTCTAAAACCCTACCGTCAAAGCCTTTTGACATCTGCCAGTTTGTTCGCAAATACTGTCCAAATGCCAACTTTGCAATGCTCTAGCTTTTGATGCACATGGCTGAAAGTTTTCTTTTTGTGTCAGTGCTGATGTGTGTACTCATGCACGTGAGTGACTCCGTGTATGTTTGCGTGTCTGTGCGTGCTTGTGCCTTGCGGGATTAGGTTCATGAAAGCGTATGCATGGATAACATCAGACGGATGGCCACAGGTTGCCAACCTGATGTCCTCTCTCAACCTCTTGCTCTGGCAATTATGCCCCCCCCCCACACACACACACACACTCACACTGACACACACATACACCACCATCACAATCCCTGAACCCATGCCTAGTCCACTGCTCACTTCTTCCCTGTGCTGCTGCACAAATGGGCTATATGTGCCCTACTTTGAGGTAGAGAAAAGTGATGACTGAAATGTGGGTAAGTATTAAAAAGGTGATTCTATCTATACCAGCTATTGTTTTCCATCAACAGAAGAAGGCATGTGAAACATGATTAGCACAGTGGTGAATGTGTAGCTGTATTATGGACTCACAGACTTTGATGCTTCTTCTTTTGGCTGTTCACTTGAGGGGCTGCTACAGCAAATCATCTACCTCCGTCACACCCTATCCCTATAGCAGTGATTCTCAAATCCAGGACTCGTGGCCCAGTGTCCTGCAGGTTTCAGATGTGTCCCTGATCCAACACACCTGAATCAAATGAATGAGTCACGTTCTCCAGAGTCCTGCTAATGACTTCTATAGTTGATGCAGGTGTGTTGGATCAGGGACACATCTAAAACCTGCGGGACACCGGGCCACGAGGCCTGGATTTGAGAATCACTGCCCTATAGCATCATCTTCTGTCACACCAACCTTCTGCATGTCCTCCTTTACTACATCTATGAAACTCCTCTGAACAGCTCTGCCTCCTGTCTTTTTGTCAGTTCTACCATCTCCAAACAATACATCATATCATATCTCACTTACATCTTGTAAACCTTCCCTTTCACTTTTGCTGATATCCATCTGTCACAAATCACCTCTGACACTCATCTCTACCCACTCCACCCTGCCTGCACTCACCCCTGTTATGCACTGTGCTGCTTTGGATGGTTGATGCCATGGACTCTAAACTCGTGTGCCTGCACTATTTCTATTCCTTGTATGTTTATCTTTCTTTCTCCCTCTCATCAGGAGTCCAGTCTCCTGCAGCCCCCAGTGATGTTGTTTGATCATGCTCCTGTCTTGAAATTAGCACATCTTCATTACTTGGCATTTTCATCTCTTTAAGTTTGGAATTCTTTTGTAGACCATGCAAATAAATTGTTAACAATTTTCCCCTATAACGTCAGTATTTCATAACATGTACTGATGAGAATGTATTTGCCATTGTTTTTTGGGGGGCTTTTTTGTATCTCTTAATCCAGTCTAATGATATTTCATAATAGATAAGATTTATTTTGTGACCTCTTTTTTTTTTTTCTTTAGAATGCCTCACCCTAAAGTTGGGAAACACACCCACTTATGGGTTTGGTAACACCAGCTTTAAAATAAATTGATACTTTAGTACAACCTAATAAGGTATTAGTTACTTTAAATTAAGGAAGTACTCTTAGTTCTTGTTTCTTAACAATGGTATACTCACATTGTGTTAAAGGTGAATTAAATTTTTTTTGTAAAAAACAAAGAAAACTTCCATACGTCTTTTTTCTGTTGTTCTCAGTTATAATTAACGTACATTGGAATATATAATATAATCACACATTTTTAACATTGTTAATCGAAACAGAGCGATGGATTTGGTGTGATGATGAGCGGCCTTGAGCCATGACCCCACTGTGATATGTCAACAGAAGAACCATTAGCTCGAGTTGTCACCCTGCCATCTGCTAAATGTCCATTTCTAAGCACAGCCGATCCCCTCTCCAGACACTCTCAGAATTTGATACAGTTAGCTGCCTATTTCTGACTACGACGGCTTAAGTCCATCTTGCAATGCTCATAAAATGTTTAAATATTGCTTATTGAATGGGTCCTTGAGATTGAATTGCAGAGATTAATTCCAAAATGTGATATCTCCTATTTCCAAAATATGATCCCTACCCTGCTTAACTGATTGCTCGCATGACAGTAAAATATTCCAGTGGATATTTTTGGCTTTTAATTTAAAGGAGAGTGATGCTTAGTGGTGGTTTTTGAAATGCGGAACAATAAGCTGATATTTCAACTCCACAACAAACATAGGCTTTAGCAAAGGAACCAGATACATCTGAGTATATTAGCATGCTATATTGTTCAGTGGATGATTCTTGCATATTTTTAAAAAAAAAATAAAAAATCCCTCTCTCTTCTAAAAAATAATAATTTAAAAAGAAACCCAGAGGAACTCATTTGAAAGAGAGGAAAATGTTTTTCTTGTCTTTAGTTTTTTTAGATTTAGCATTTATAATCCTCCATGGCTGGTGGTCTTTGCAATGCCGTCCTCCTCCACTTCCTCGTTTACCCCAGTGAGAGTTGATGGGGGGAAAAAACCTCCCTTCCTCACATCCCTCTTCCTCCCCTTGACTCTGCAGATGGAGCATCCCTCACTTTGCCATTGCTCACTTTTCACAGGATGGGGGTAAACTGTAGAGAGCAGAAAGCCCAACCCCCAGCCTACAAGCCACTTTTCCCTTTTATCATATTAGCCTGTACCCTTGAGCATTTACTGGCAGATTCAGGCTTTGAACTAAGGAGAAAAAAAAGACCAGGGTTGCCATATATATATATATATATAATATACACCAGCACAATATATCAAGTTGGTGTGACACTCAACTCTCAACTGGAAGAGGTAGGGAAACCAGGATGAAATTATCTACCATATATGTATGTAGAAAGGCTTAATTACACCAGCTCAAGACGTGCCATTGTTCAGAATAATTAAGACAGCTTGAAGTGTCATTACCGCAACTATAATTATAATTTTGCAGAAGAGCCAGTTTGTCACATCACTCCTGGAGGGGAAGACAGAAGAGGAGCAATTTCAAGTCAGTCAATGTTTTGAATGTCACACTGGCCCTCCTGACCTCCGTGATTCATCTCACCTGTAAATAAATGTCTTGGCTCCCGGTGGGAGGGAGGAGAGGGGCGTAGCCTCTCGTGAGGTAACCATGTTATACGGACAAGGCGCAGATTCATGAACAAAATGTTTTTCGGCAGTCAGGTAACAGATGGAACGCACATGGTGAAAGAGTCAAAGCCAACATCGCAATCATCCTCCTTATGTCAAGTGGCCTGTAATGTTATGTCATATTGCCCAGGAGAGCTGTTACATATACTGAAATCTGCATCAACTGTGATTGTTAGAACTTTGTACCATTGAAGCCTGAAAGGCCTTTTGCTGAATGATTTTTTTTTTTTTGTTGTTACAGAACTTAAAAAAACTCACCCCTGGTGTGTTTAAGATTCAGAAATAGATCTCTCTGTGAGAATTAAAAGATTGCTGCACAATCGACGGTACATTCACAAAAAGAGGACTGTGGTGGAGAAAGAAAATAGGCATGGGAAAAATGAGCAAGGTAGACAAGACAAAAGAATGAGATGTGAGTGAAAAGGGAGTCCTTGTCAACATTAACCATGTTTGATACAATGGATGCAGAGTATAAATTATAAGATGCCTATGTATTGATTGACATTCTCATTGACCAGGTGTGGTCCTCTTTTGGCTGTCGTCTGCAAAGGGCACTTTGAAATGATTTCTGTGCTTTTGCCAATATGGCTTCAGAAAGAATCAAGTCACATACTGCTCTAGGAGATGAGCGGATCATTCAGGCATTCGGTGATTCTCTCCTTCTGCCTGCCAGCACTGCAAAGTTGTGCCATTTATGTCAGTCTCTTGTCAACAGAGAGACCTACACATCTGAAAAACTCACACAGCTTTCATTCATTTAAAATAAAAAGTGCAACAACAAAAACGTGCTTTTAGGATCTTACATACGTTGGTTAGTTTCAGCAAAACAAATGAGTTGGTAGGGTATTATTATTTTTTTCTTGTTTTTAAATGATTTTTTTTTTAAAAAAGAGGTGGGCCAATACCTGGTGTCTAGCTGTCACCTGGTATCGTGTCCAAGTCAAGAATTTTCTCTTTTTTTTCCGATTCCTTTTGGTCTTTTTATGGCTATAAAATACACTCTGGAGAAATAATTCCTACAGCTAACCCACCTTTATTTTTGTATTTGTAGAAATAACACGCACATTTTTATTTGTTGCTGTTTGTTTGTTTCAAAAGTCATACCACATGGCATCAAAAAAGCCGGTTCCACAGAGGTTATTGTCTTTATATAACATGAAGGAGGCAAATACAAACTGAGTAAAGGATGACTCACTTTCATTAAAGGAAAAGGATCCTTCTGAGCTTTGATGTTTCCTCCTTAGGTGTGTCACAGGGAATCATCTTTATTTGCAAAATGTGCAAAATTTATATTGCCTGAATTTGTCTGCGTGGGTTTGTAACCACATAGCTTACAGCGGTGGGTTCAATCGACAGTTACAGTATGGCGCCAACTCACCCAGAGCAAAACAGAGCAAAAACAACAAGAGGGAGGAGTGGGGGAAATTACCTTGTGTGTGAATGTGTGTGCTTATATATGTGTGGCTGTGCCTGTTTGGCTGTGTCTATGAGCGTGCGTATTTTTGTGTGCCAGGCCACAAAGGCTGTACATATGCCAGTATGTGCAAATGTGTGTGCTTTGTGGGTGATAAGAGGGCTTGGGTGGGGATGATGGAGAAAAACCAGAGCGGCAATACAGTGGAAGGAGGAGTACATGAGAGGGATAGAAAAGACTTGGTGAGGTGATGGGTGATCAATGGAGTGTATCTGTGTCCAGGTTGGCTATTTCAGGTTTGCATGATAGAGACATGGAGGCAAAAAATTGTGAGTGTGTGTGTGTTTGTTTAATTCCATCCTTTAGGTTTAAAAGAGGTAGTTAATAGCTTAATATACTTAAGTTGATAAATCTATATTTTAGATTTGGTTACTATCTATCCAGCTATCCATTTTCTTCCAGTTATCCAATTTAGAATCACCAGTTAACCTAACCCCATGCATCTCTTTGGACTCTGGAAGGAAGCTCCACACAGAAAGGCCCCAGACTGGACTCAAGACCACCCTATTGTGAGACAACAGTGCTGACCACTGCGCCATCATTACAATCGACTGTGAATAATTCAGAAAACTAATAAAAATTCAGTGACATTATGTCTACAGTTGCCTTAGCTAAGGCACAGTTAACACAAAACTAATATGATTTTAGTTATTATTTTTAGTAAGTAACTAGGCACAAGGTGCCAAAAAACTCCTCTGACTCTGGTTAAAGACATTTTGCTTCTGTTTTAGCCCTCGGTGGGGCCGAGCTTTGTTCCCTCTCAGTGGGTGTGGTTTTCAGAGGATGAAGCCTTGAGCAGTATCTGGGATGAAACACATTTGAAGCTGTGGTGATCACTGAACAAAATGCGATCCATCATGGATAATCCTGACCACGCTCTGCAGCACTTACTGGAAAAGCAGTGGAGCACCTTCTCTAACAGCTGATTCATCTAAGCAGAAGACATGTTTTCATACCTCATGCAATAACTCTCTACGGTGCAACACATCTGCCATTGTATCATGTGTGTTTCAACCCTCCATTCCAGCAAAACACTTGACACTAAGCCACTTCATTGCACCACACTGTCCACTCCACTATGCACTGGTATATTGCAGCACTTTTATTGCTATGCTGTTTTCACTGGATTTAATAAGTCATTTAAAATTTTGTTGCCCACCATTCTACTTCCTTATTTTAAGCTATTTGTCACATGTTTGTTGTGTGTAACTTTATTTGTAACTGATAAAGTATCTCTTATTTATCTTGTGGCATATTTTTTTTATAGGTCAGTCCAGAAGTTAGCATTACGCTGGTGCAATTGACATATTTACATTTTTTAGCGAGATAATATAGCGAGATAATTTAACACAAATTTATAATTTTTTTTAATGCAAGCACAAAAAGTAAAATGCTAACATGTGACAATAAACAAACCACACAATGGCTGCTTTGCTCTAACTTTAGCACCAAGTTCATGGTTTGGCTTGTCAGTGTCTGTAGTGCCATTTGCTGCTTCTTAGCAAACCCCTTTAAAAAGCTTTAAAATTCAAGTGCAGTATTTACATCCTTATTTTATGGTGTCGGTTTCATTAGATACAAGGGAAGCAAACGTGCAAAGAGCTGGTTAATTTCCTTGATTTTAGAACTAGTTTCTGTGAAACTCTTTACGGGAAACATTTAGGTAATATAAACTAACTTGATGGAGCTGATGGAAAAAAACTACAACTCTCTGAGGTGAGAGAGAGAGAAAGATCGTGAGAGCGCTATCCAATTAGTGCAGTGACCACAGTGAATTGTCTTAAACCGTGGAGGGAGCTGCAGAGTGAATTTCAAAATTCCCACATACTGTAACACTGAGCTTGTGCTCAGAGAGATATCAGAGAGGTGAAATCCACCTCCTAATCCCCCTCCAAAAAGCTCAGCTGGAAAAACGAGAGAATTGGTTTTTGTTGGTTGGTAGTTTCTAGGCTCTGAATCTCCAATAAGGATCCTGTGCTGTTTCTCTCTCTTTCTCTCTCTGGCTCCCCCACCTCCTCCTTACTCTCCCTCCAAAGCCCTAAATCATGCTTACTGTGAACAAGCATACAGTTAATAAACCTAACATCCAGCAGGGAAGTACCCGTGTGTGTGTGTGTGTGTGTGAGTAAGAGAGAGAGAGAGAGCCAGAGCGTAGGGCTGCAACGCTTAGTTGACATTGCCAACAATGAATAAATAAAATAAATAAATACAAATAGTTGATGACTAATTTAATTGTTAATAGTCATTTTTTTATTACTGATGATTTAAAAAAATGTTTTCAACAGAGTGAGCTCGCCATCTATCTCTGGCGAGCTTCACACATGCGCAATAGCATTCAGTGGTAAGTTTAGCCATTGCGGCTACTGGTGAAACAACACAGCGTGCTAAACGATTGAAGTTTGGGGCCGTTTTAACCTTGATAAAGGAAAAAATAAACGTATCTGCAACTTTTGCAAAGCAGACCTCACATATCATGGAGCACTGTGATGCACGAGCATTTAAAGAGGAGGCACATCGGAACGTTAAAATTATATCAGCAGCAAACCTGATTAAAATCCATCGTCCGTGTGTTTACTACCACATTTTGAATAACCTTATGCTAAATGTAAAAGCTGATAGCTCATATCCAGACATGACAGGCCAAAAAAAATAATATATAAGGGCCACTTTTATGTGATTAATAATCCGATTAGTCAGCAAATCATTAGTCGATGACTAATCGACTATCAAAACAGTCTTTAGTTGCAGCTAAAGCCTGGGCCAAATGCTCATTTTGGCCTGGCTTATGAGGAAATTAATCAAACAAATGTTGCAAGTGTGACACAGAATACCTAGGACCAAAAACAAACAGACCAGCATCCAGCACCACCTCCAAACCATTAAGCCAGTACCGCAGAAGAGTGAAAAGGATAACTAGTCTCATCTAAGCCACAAGTGCTCCAAAGTCTCCTCAACCCAGCAAGGCCGACTAAGCCCCCCCCCCCCCCCCCCCCCCCCCCCCCCCCCACAAAAAAAAAACAAAAAACAAAAAACAAACAAACCCCAAACCAAAAAACAAACCGAAAAAAGGCCACTGGAGGCAGGCTTCATTTTTGTAAGTCAATCCCGATAAACTCTGTAGATGTTAAAACGTCCGACTTTGCAGCAATGAAAGACATGTTTACAGCGTGTTTTTGTCTCTCTGATTAGTTGCCACCTTAATAGCAACTGTTCAGGATGGGATTTTTTTTTCAGGGGCTGGGGTGTATTTGATAAGTTTAAAGTTAGAGATATGGGACAATTTCCACAGGTAGCTGTAGTCAACCAGCTATTCTTGCCAAGTCTCTGTTTCCTGAGAGACGCTTTGGCTCGATTGTCTCTCAATAGATCATAACAAAATGATAAATATGGCAAAGCCACGAAGATGTTTCTCATACAGTGCATCCAAAATGTGGCTATTGATCAATATCCAGCGGTTTTGAGAACACAAGGGCGCAACTGACTTCAAGCCATCTGTGCAAACCACTTCCATTGTTTGCCAAGCCACAGCTGGTGTGCTGTTTTGTTGCGAGTGTCGGAGAAGAAAAAGATGATCTGAATGACTGTCATCTGAGATGAGAAGTGAAATTCTGTTTGGTTCACAGGTCTGAAACAAGATGCTGTGACTTGGCCTAGGTTAGCTTCCACTTTAAAACATGGAAGAGACAGTGATGGCACTACGCAAAGGTTTCTTATTTATCAGCATATTTAGTCAAGAAGAGAAATCTAGTTAAATTCTTGTTGAATCATAGCTGTGATCCAATAAAATAATGCAGTGTTTTTCAAACTGGGGCGCAGGGTCATGACAGGTGGGGTGCGACAGATCTGGGAGAAAACATCAGATGAATTTGGCAGGTACGTTAGCATAGCAAAACTCTCCATCGTCACTGTCTGCTGTGTACATGGAGCCACTATGCCACCACTTTGCCATGAACCCATGCTTAGTCCATGCCTAATATGAACATGGACTAAAGTAACAAAGAATATTAAAGAAAAAAAAATTATATAGAAATTTGGTATAGGTGGAATAATAAAGATCAACTTCTGTAAAAATGTAATATAATATATAAACACGCACACACTGATGTGATTAAACACACTACAAAACAACCAAACCTTTTTACCTTTGACCGTGATGATGACAGTGTTAGAAGTCTGTCTGAGACAAAAGATGCTGCTATGGTTTAATTCCCCTGTGTCCTCAGATGTTTCAGCTCCCTTTATATCCCTGTTTTCTTCCTTGAATAAAACACTGAACCACAGGATGACCTGTGATTCACCAGAGTCACAGTTTTCCTCCACCATGTCGCTTTTATTTTAGACAGAAGATAACCACAAATGGGGGAAAAAATAAGAAATAAAACAAAAAATACAAATTCTATAATCACTATGTCACTGATGAATCATTTCTGCACTCAAAAATAAACTGCTAACACATCCCTTGAAAGACTCAAACAATAAGAAATTACCTTCTAATTATAATTCTACTTCTCTTATACAAGCTAAAGGTTAGAGGTCATTTCAGTAAAGGACATTTGAGCTATTCTAAGTCAGTCTTTAACCATCTGCTACGTATAGACTATAATGTTGCCTAGCTGGTCTGTTCTGCCAGAGATGACCAGAGATCACCATAAGCAACAGAAGAAATACAGTACATGCAACAAAAGGCCCTTTGAGGTTTGTGCTTGTGCAATTTGGTCATCAGGGTGGAAAAGAAAGCAGAATGCTTCTGTAACTCAACAACTGCAACATAACGATCATCTTCTCTTCAGCTGACTCTTTAGGTAGCTTTAACACAGTTGAACCTCAAGACATATGCTATATATATTTTTATTTCCACCTTAAAATTAGCAATTAACAGTAAGGTCCATCCGTTTTCTTCCACCTATCCTTTTCAGGGTCATGGGGACAGGAGCCTATCCCAGCTGTCATAGGGTGAAAGGCAGTGTACACCCAGGACAGGCCACCAGTGTGTCACAGGGCTAACACAAACAGACAGACAACCATTGACACTCACATTCACACCTATGACCAACTGAGAACCACCAGTTAACCTACCCCACTAACTGAATGTCTTTGGACTGTGAGAGAAAACTTGAGTACCCAGAGAAAACTCACACATACACGGGGAGAACATACAAACTCCACACAGAAAGGCCCCAATGGTGGTATAAACTGACACTTTTTACTTCTACCTATTCAAAAATGAAAATCAGTTCATAAATAGCAGCCTTAAAACAAAGAGTGAAATACTGACATTTCAATGACTTGACTGACAAATCGTTATCTAGTGAGGAAGTGGGAAATACCACAGACACTCCTCCTTTCTGAAATGCCATTATCAAGCTTGACACAATAGACAAGTTTTAATTCAGTATGACCCAAAATGAGTGACTAATACCAGAAACTCAGCAGTACAGTTTGACAGAGGTCAAGACAGAAAGCTGTTTTCCCACAGATGTCTTTTTGTAATCACAGCAATAGTTTCATTTGTCCAACCAGGAAGCCTTGGACATCTTTTTTATTGTCTATGATCTTAAGTGAAAGCAATGCTGCCTCACAGGAAGGCAATCAGACTAAACTATTGAATCAAGAGGAAATTAAGAGACTATGCGCAAATGAAACATCATTGTTGATCTGATAATCCTGACCCAGTCAAGCACTAAACATTCTCATCTGAACTGAATGCTCTTCTACAGCTGCATCAGGAATGTTTAAGGTTTTAATGCTTTTGTAAAGTGCCCACTTTTTCACACCAAACACATGCCTCAACAATCCACCCCGATTGTTCGTAGACTCGTCTCTGTTGGGATGTTTGTGTTCTTGTTGTCAACTCATCTAACTTATTAAACCACTACAAGAATAATTGAGATGTGGTGCAGGTGAAGTGGTGACTAACACTACATGGCAATGATGACTATGATAGTTCCAACAACACACCCCTCAAAATACCCAGTTGACATTTACCAGAACAGAAGTTTGGATGGTTTTTGGTGAATACAAATAGTCCAGAGCAGAGCTGAACAGAGAAAACAGTTTTAGTCATGGAAAATATGTGGACTTTGGAAACAAGACGCCATTTTGCTCATAGACACTATTAGTTACGCTTGGTTTGTTGGCAAAGAACAAGAAACGTTTGTCAATTCACTGAATGTTCTTACCATAAATATGGGAACAGCTTTCATAAATCACTGTTCACCTTAAAGATGGTCAAGGATGTATGAGAAAAGTTTGTGCGTAATACTACTCCACAAAATTTTAAATCTATTTTCTAGCTCACAACATTTTCAAGCATGCACTGCAGGTGTCTTAACAGTCTTTAATCTGCCAGCACCCGAGCACAAAGGCCTTGTGATGTCCAATAGCATGAATGTGAGAATAAAGTAGGTAATTATGCATGTATATTACAATGCAAAAATCCCATTTCTGGGTTCATTTAAGCCATTTATCTTGCATCCACTTCAAAAGTCCAACATGTTTTCCTGTCCAAACAGGGATCACAAAGCTGGACTTAGCTACTCCATCCCTGGATGTGCAAAGCTTGGGAAAAAGTTTTGCAGCTTTGCTAGCAGAGGTTCAGATGTCTGTTCCTGCTCTGCATCAGTCAAGTTTTTGTATTTCTCTGCATGTTTAGTCTCATAATGGTGATTCAGATTGTAATCTGCTCCCCACAAATTAAGCACAGCTTTCCCTCTGACCTCAGTAAATAAATACAAGTCCAGGTCTTGTTAATAACTCGACATTCATCTTTCAGGCCTAGCAAACGCACATCTCGGTTCCAATACATTTAGAGCAAAGCTGGATTTGCTTGAACACATGTAACCATGTACATTTAAACAGAAAATATCAGTAACCTTCAAAATAAAAGCAAGTTGTAGCATGATTACCAACAAAATTGCAAAAAACAGTAAGCCACTCTCTGATGGTGAGTTTATCAAAGAGGGTTTGGTGGCTGAAATGGGACCAACTGCGTGATGTATGCTTATTTACATTTGGATCCTAATTGCCCATCGACCTCACGTAGCCCAGGCAGGAATAGGCTGGACGTGGCCCACATGGCCCATACAGTGCCCCGGTCTGATCTACTACAACCTATCTGTTTGTGTTAAGTGATCTTGTTTACTGAGCTTTATAGTGGGATGTTTTTTATCCCCTCTTTTGTTTTCATCTACCAAGGCTTCTGCACTAAAGGTTTCTAAGTATTTACAGTGATACTTCATATGCTACTGTCAGTGGGTGTGTTACCTCTGAAGGAGCCTGCTGCGCAGTGATGTAGTAGATGAGGAAAAGTCTCATTTTGTCCTCTGGAGTGCCAGCTGACAAACACACACATTTACACACAGTCTATTCAGTTTCTTTTGTCTATGTGACACATGCTTGCTGAATATAATCAAATAAAATGAAAATGATCTCTTAAGCGTGCATTTGTGCATGCATGTATACGTACCATCTGGGTCACTGATGATGTCCAAAAGGGATTTGTCTAAAGTTGACTTGCTCATCAGTTTTTCTTCGTATTCAAAGTAAACATCCAATTTACGACTCTGAGGACACAAACAGCATCAAATAGGTACAAATAAACAACAAACAGCTAGCTTTTCACACTTTTCTGTACTTGTTACTACTGTAATTTACCAAGTACAAACTGACACTTTTTGCTTCTACCTATTCAAAAATGAAAATCAAATAATAAATAGCGGCCTTAAAACCAGGAGTGAAATACTGACACTTCAATGACTTCACTGACAAGTCGTTATCCAGTGAGCAAGTGGGAAATATCACAGATACTCCTTTCTGAAATACTATAATCAAGATTTACACAATAGAAAAGTTTTAATTCAGTAAATAAAAGTGCATACTTCACATGCACTAATCTTCATACATGTTAGTGGCCTGCTTTTGTAATGGTAACATGTTTCCTAATGCCAGCAGGCCTGTCCTATGAAGTGAGGTAACTGTAAATTTAGGGGTAACTGTGACACTGGCTCCAACTTCCAAAGTTACCCATACTACAAAGGGTGGACGACTTTTAATAGACATGCTGTCACTGCATTTTATATTGGACCTTTATTGGAGAGTAGGTTATGTTTAAGAAAAGAGGAAAGACATAAATCTGCCACCTTCTGAGCAATCAGTTTTTATTTTAGAAAACAGTGTAAGTATTCCTATAAGATCCCCTGAGAACTTCTCAAGTTTCTAGAGCCCTTTGGGCTGTAATGCCCATGATTATTCATCATGGACATTACAGATTATTACTATTTACTATTAACAAGCAATGTCAATCATTTCATTTCATTAATGCACAGGATTATAGTTATAGCCAGCTGTAGACCCAGCCATATGGTACCTGCAATTGGTTATGTAGTGACAACACTGCCCCCATTAAAAAAAAACCTTAACAAATTCAAAGTAAAATTGGAGTAAGTTAAAATCCCTTAATAGTACATAGTCTTTGAGTGTGTGATAGTTTTTCAGTTAAATTACAGTTAAATTGAGTCTCAGTCTCAAGATACTATTGTGTACCTTGATGTGGTCAAGAACTGCTGTGGCAACATTGGTGTGCAGATCAATCAGTCTTTTCTTTTCCAGTAGCTCGGGCAGAGAGCTGCAGGAGACACAAAAAAATGTAAAAACGTAAATGCAAAAGTAAAATAAACCTCAAGTCTGCATTTTATTACTTAACATGTAGTCAGCACTCTCACTGGAGTATTGTGTATCTGTATTTCTTCATCGAATCTTGACATAGATTGTTCGGGAATAATAAGTTTTATGGTTGGACTTTAAAAAAAAAAAAAACAACCAAACACCTTTTTTCTGATTGAAAAAACAAAAAATAAAAAAAAAAATA
>VUQK01005573.1:9079-21973 GCA_015106715.1 Bujurquina vittata | reverse complement strand
TTTTCTGCACGGGAAAAGTACGGGGGGGATTGCCATTTAGAAAGGGGGGGGGGGGGGGGGGTGCATCTCTCAATCTCGACCTGAAGTAATGGTAAGCTAACCTATGTGATTGTAGCCTAAGCTAGCTGCTGCAGAAGACCAAGCACATTCCTCAATTCAATTCGTAACCACTAAAGGATGGTTAGCTGAGTAAGGACTTTAACTCAGCCTCAGTGAAGAGTCAAAGTAGGAGCCTGCTTAGGTTTGTATGAATCTCTTGATGGGAGGCCCCAGTTCCCAGGCAATGATTGTGCATTTTCCTCCCTGCTGGAATCTTATTTACTCTCGCCTTCCACATGAGATGGCTACGTCAAGCATGGTTTGCGTCTGCTGCGCTCTCGCCCGGCTGCTCATGCTGCACGCCAGCTCACACACATCAGTGCTAATAAATATGAAGCCTGGGGAAACTGGCTTCTCCTGGTGCGCAACGCTGGAGGTATGTGCCAAACTGGCAACCCAGAGTCAAAGATCACGTCACGAGCAAGCTCGAGCTGCTTTGGACTGTGATGAGTATGTAAGCACAAACGATGACTCCAGGGGCTATGTGGCATTGCCACAGCAAAGCACACGCACCCACCCATGACCAGAAAATGTCATTCCCGTTTTCTTTTTAAATAATAGATGAGCAAGTCTTTCAGCTGCAGCTCTCTTTGGTTAGAGTCACGCGCTAGCATATAGCTTTTCTTGACCCAACACCTTTTCTTTTCATTTATAATAATCCATATGTCTTAGTTCACTGATCCAGCATGCAGTCAGTCACATGTGTTATCTTGCTCTGCTTATTAAATTAATGCAACACAGAAGGGACTAGTATACCCCAAAACAGTTGTTTTCTCCATCCTCTATAAGATTTCATGATGTTCTTTCTCTGAGTTGTGGAAACTGCTCAAAAACAGTGTGCATGCGTCCCCGGCAAACACCTTCACACACTGAATGTGTGCTGAAAAGCTCCTTTGAGCACAGGACAGGTGACACCTCATGTTGCTGATGGAGTGTGACATCCTGTAAGAAATGATGCTCCCTTTTTTTCCTAATGACCCTCCCGTAGTCAGACTAGTCTCTCTCATCAAGCTAATTTGTAGTGTCATTTCCTGCCCTCAGTAGTATCACCCCCTGCCCTCAGTTTTCACACATTAGGTACCTTAATGCCATGGCCCAAGTAATTTTTATATATTTGAAAACTAGTTAATGTGTTTACCCACACAAGCACTTGACACTACCACTATATTTATCTCCCTAGGAGAAAAATTTCAAAAGAATTTCAAGGCTGAGCAGATGAAAAGAAGCAAGAAATGAGCTGTAATAAGAGTTGCAGAAAGAATACAAAGTAAACGTACTCAAACTGAAACAAATTGTGCTGCAAAAATCAGCAAAAACAGTATTTTGAGATCCGCCTTTTGTGTACTTTGATATATCTAGATAATGATACGTTATTTGCAACTCCTGCTTTTTTTTCTTCATGCTTTCAGTAATGAGCATCCAGAACAGTGTTGCCATTTGTTTGACATCAATAAATTGACATCAGCTCCCACATCCACAACAAACAGGAGATGATCTGCTGAGAGTTGTGTATCAACTACAGTGACAAAAACCACATATTTTTATTTGGTGCCTTTTAGCAACCATGTTAAAGGTAACTGTGAATATAGTAGATATGAATAGATCAGTTATTTTGATTTGTTATACCTCTGGAGTTCTATAGCTCATGCAAATTCTTTGCAGCTGCTGCAAATACGATATGGTTCTCATCCTGGTCATGGAACGCTAGACTGCCTCTTTATCCTCTTGAGGATAGTTGAGGGCTTGTGAGAGTTTGCTCAACCAGTCTAGATGTGTTTTGTAGACTTTGAGAAGGCATTCAAGCACATCTCTCAGGGTGTCCAGGGGTCGTGCTTTAGGAGTATGTGGTATCTGACCTACTATTGCAGGCTATCCGATCCATGTACACTTATTATGAGAACTTGGTCTGCATTGCTGGCAATAAGTTAGAGTTGCTCTCAGTGGGTGCTGGACTCTGCCATGTTGACCCCTTTCTTAACAATTCTAAACATTTTTATGGGCAGAACATCTAGGCACACTCAAAACGTGGAGGATTTCTGATTCAGTGACCTCAGGATCTCGTCTCGATTCTTAAAGATGATGGCTTCATTGAGCGATGAGCTCCTGCTCACACTGGGGTTTTTTGCAGCCGAGTGTGAAGCGGCTGGGTCAAGAATTAGCACCTCAAAGTCTGAGGCCATGATCCTCAGGCCCTGTTAACCCAACATTTCCAAATGAAAACGGCTAAGTTTTGATGCATTTCCGCCTCCCGTTTACCAGAGAATGGAGTGAAAACAATACCTTTTGGAAATGGGCTCCAGAGTGGAGCATTTCTGAAACGCCCTGTTTCCGTGTAAACGGACGAAAAAGGTGCTTTTTGGAAACGGGGGCAATTGCACATGTGTACTATCGTTGCAGCTGCTATCCACACCGCCAACTTGTGGCCTGGCAGTAGGAACTCCAGCATTTTGCATTTCCCTGTAAACAGAGATCGTTTCTGAAATGCCTCTGTGCGAACGTGCTACTTTTCTAAAATGAAAACGGCAAATCGACAGAGCTTCCACTGGAAACGCTCTTGTCTATACAGGGCATCAGTCAGAAAAGGGTAATGTGTCCACTCTGGGCGAGAAACAAGTTATTGCCCAAAGTGGTGAAAAGAGCGTGAAAACTAAGCTGTCAATTGACCACTCGATCTACATTCCTGCCCTCAACTATGGTCAGATGCTCTCAGTAGTGTCCGAAAGAATGAGATTGAGGATACGAGTAGCGGAAATTATCTTCCTCCCAGGTCACTGGGAGGAGGGTAGCTGGGCTATGCCTGAGAGCGGGAGGAGCTCACAGTAGAGCCACTGCTCCTTCATATCAAAAGGAGCCAGTTAAAGTAGTTTAGGCATCTGACCAAGATGCCTCCTGGGCACCTCCTAGTTGAGGTGTTCCAGGCATACCTCACCAGGAGGAAGCCCTGGGGCAGAATCGGGACATGCTAGAGAGAATACCTCTCCCGGATGGCTTGGGAAAACCTTAGTGTCACTCTGGAAGGACTGGAGGAGGTGGCCGGGAAAAGGGAGGTCTGGGTGCCTCTGCTTAGACTGCTACCACCGCAACCCAGACCTGGATAAGCAGCAGAAAATGGATGGAAGGATGCTGTAAATAGCTGATAACATTGGCAATGGATGGAACATACATAGAAATATTTTTTCTCAACATTTGCCATCTTAAACCTCATGATGCAATAAAAAAAGTTCTAGTGATAAAATCAGTATCTTTGAAATGCTAAGCCATGTGTGCACTGTTAACAGACTTTGTAAGTCTCTGTTGAGACTGACATTAGCACCGCATCAAAAAAACCCATCATATTTAATCCAGTGAGACACAATTCATATCATCTGCCATCACATACAAGTTCCCATTACTGGCAGAACACTTAACACAAGCCACGGTATCATTTTGGACCAGGCGCAATTTCCAGCCTCATCATAATTGTGCAAATCCTCACTTTCTGTTTGGTAAAAGAATTGAGGTAATATAATCAGTCATAAAAGATGCCACAACAAGCAATATTATTTAAACAGACCAAGTAAATCCGATTGATGCTTTTAGTAGAGGGAAAAAAGTAAAAGATCACAAGTGAAAATGAAATTCTGGCAGCAATTCTCTCTTGTTTCTTCTTTTTTCTTTGTATTGTCTATTTCTCATGTCAAACAGCTTCACTCAGCCGCTACTAAAAACAGACAATATTGACACCTCCTCTCCTGCAGCAAATGGACAGATTGATCGAAACCCGAATGAATGTGGAATTGTTGCAGTCGCATTGGGATTTCTCTCTGAAAATGTAACTCTGTTACAAGGAGAGAATGCAGGCAAACAGAGATAAAAACAGAACTAATAAATGGAAGCTGTCTATAGTTTAATACACAGTGGAAGAAACAGAAGCCAGGGTATGTCATCAAGCAAGGCAGACTGACAAAGTTATCACTGGCTAAAAAACTCAGGGCTTTCACAGCCATACCCAAAACCTGTTTGTAACATCTTATTTCCAGCATGTACCCAGAGGCCACTTCTGTGTTCCTTAGAAAGCTGTGCTTTGCAGCCATGCTAGCATGAACCCCCTGATGGCTGGCAGAGCCCTCTGATCTGGCTGCTCACACTCTAGTCCGCACTCCCGGGATCAGGGATAAAGGACCCTTTTCTCTTCTCAACCCCCCCCCCCCCCCCCCCCCATCTTTTTCCCTCACTGCTACTAGCCATTGAGGGGCAGCCAAGGCTTTTGTGTGCAGAGTGGCTCTTTATTGAGTGTCACGCTGGCTGATAATCTCTGTTTAGTGGTTATCGCCCCTCCACACCAGGCCCATTAATTAGGATTAATAGTTGAAGAAGCAACTTTTAAGAATGCACTTGCACGGCATTGAGGCCACGCTTATGAGCTGCCACTTGTTTGCACGTGTCTTCTGACCGTATTTTTTTTTATTAATGCTTGTGTGGGTAGTATTTGTGTGTTTGTCAGCGCAGCTAATCATGGTGAGCCAGTTGTAAGTGACATGTCTGTGGTTTATCTGGTCGATGATGTGGCGTGTGAACAATGGTGCCAGAAACAATGAACGGGAGAGCAGTGTCAACCAAGATTACAAACATCTCACGAGCAGAGAGCCCTCGCGGATGTCAGATCACCGTATTGTAGGGCTAATGAGATGGCGACACACTGTACACAAAGGTGCTGTAAAATCCTTTCTCTGTGATGGCTCGCTTGCTGTGACATTTCAGCGGGGGTCATATTGAGGTGACACACAAAGACAAGGTCTTCGGAGTTAGCCTGCCTCCGACAGAATGAAAGCCAGAATTGCCTTTTGAAACAAATGCTACAGGTTTCAGTGTTATGCAAATGGCATTGTCAAGTTTGGTGATGCAATCCGTTGTGTTGCTATTTCCAGTCAGTATAGGTGTAAACATGTTCATTTTTTTTTTTTTGACATGCACAAGTGTCCTTTTAAATTTCCATGCTCATTAAAAGCCACGGACTAATTTTCTGTGAGAAGCCGCAGTGAAATAAACTCCAAATATTTGTGCATGGCATCAAAAGGGGCTTACATCGCAGACAGCACGTCCTCAAACAAATATTGGCGAAAATGTTGGGGAGGGATTTTGTTAATTGATGCTGTCCTCTTCCCCTTTTAATCACATAAGCCCTGGATGAATCTTAGTTTAATTCGCTGATAGAATGCCTCTTTTTCCAGCCTTCCTCCAGCTCGTGCTGAAAGCTGAAGGGATCAGGCCTAATCCAAACTTCCCCCTCCCTGGGTTCTCCCCACCGTCCCATGGCTGGTCAAGTTCGGACTGCTCGGGAGAACAGAGGAAGAACAAGGAAACTGGCAGGCGGAGGTGGGGGACTGTTTGTCGGACCTGGTTATTCCGCTCCGTGGATCCCATCAGGCGAGTCGTGACATGTCTCGTCTGAGGCCACGTCCCACCTGAGTGCCGTGAAGGGGGGGTTAGACTCGGCGAAGGGGAAGAGTGTTATTACTGTCTCATCTGGTCACACTCAGTTTGCATCTCTGGAGTAGTTTGTTACATGAAGTCTGGTTGTGCCAACGCCTTCTTTTTTCTAAGTGGTCAGCCTACCTCTGCAGAATTTTATCAAATATTCTCTTTGTTTGCTTCAACTGTTAAATTAAAATGGTTTAAACTAAGATAAGCGTATCACCCCAAAGGCTTACAGCAGCAGCTCAATTTCCCGTATTCCTCCAATTTCAATATTTTCTCATCTTCATTCAACAGTTTTTTAGTTCTCCGACTCTCCATTTAATAAACTGTGTACCTTTTTCATTTAGAAACGTTTAACCTCTTTGTAGCCTAGAATACAAATATGTCAACTCACGCAGAATTTACAAGAAGCAAAATCTCTCGTTTAGATCATTTCCGGGAGTCCTCCGAGCTCCACTGGAACCATGTCAGTGATAAAAGTGGGGGAGCAGCATTAGCTGCTCCTTGATTAACGCTTCCATGATTAACTTGGAGAGCAGTAGGTGGTGTAAGCGTTCATCCCTGGAATGTCTCTCCCTCAGCCCATTTGGCAGTATGAATGCACTGACACTAATAGCGGTAGCTCAAGAGCCCAAGGTAAAGTGTCCCTCTGAAAAACTTCATCTGGTTGGTCTCGACACTTACTGGGTGCCAGTCAGTGACTTTTTTTGACCTTTATTGGATAGGGAACAGTGAAGACAGACAGGAAGGTGGGGGCAGAGAGAGATAGGGGAAGACATGCAGTAAAGGGCCACGGGTCAGACGTGAACCCAGACTGCCTGCACCACAGCCATGGTCGCCTGCTCACTGAGCAGGTCAAACAGCATCCCATTAGCTTAAAGAGAGTAAAGATGAGTCTACGGTGTGACAACTTATCCATGTGAATGTGACAACAGTCAAACTGATTTGTTTTGTTTTGTTTTGGGTGTTTTTGTCAGCTCCAAACAACACGCTGCACATGTGTACCAGGAGGCATACCTGACAGTGTGCTCGCATCTACTTTCCTGACATTTGCATGCATACGTTGGCCTGTGCATTAGAACACGTGTTTATATTTACACTGCTGTTTGTATTTATATTCACTTGTCTCACTCTGACATCCAGATCATAGCAGGAGAGCAGCTAATTACAACCAGTACTAAACCTCTACCTTTCCTTAGCTACCAACACAAGGCCAGTTACTCCCCTGTGTCACATTCTGTGAACCCCTCTGTTTGACCTTAGTACAGCTGTCTCCCTCATAAACCATATTCCACAGTACCACTGCCGCTGCCGTTGTTGTGGAATGACCTTTCTTTAAGACTGTGGGGAGCCTATTTTTTTCTATTTACTTTTAAATACATTCTCTTTAGTGAGCAAAATGGTGCCTGCAGTGACAAATAAGATGCTGCCATACAAAGGAAAATAAAGGTTGGAGTGATGAATCACATTTATTTATATAACATCTTACAGCAAAGTCTTTTGAATAATTTGTCTTATGACATTTAAAGCACAAAAAATGTTCCCATTTCCATCCACATATGTTTTTGAGATCAAAGTAGTTAAATGGAGGGGACAGAAATGGTTGCAGCTATGATGAATATTGTTTTTATGTGTAAACAGTATTATCAGATGAGCTGCTAGCGTATGGAAACAATGTAAGGTACATTTGTGAGTCTATGTTGCTTTTTCTTGTGTGTACGTGTTGGTGATGGGATATAAAGCAAATGGTGGCAGGTACCTGTGTGACAGGTGAAAACTTCAAATTGACCACAGCAGTATGTCGCCCAGCGAGCACACATGCTGCGTTCGGCTATATGTGCCCATCATGCAGTAACATATGCCAGTGCCAGGAGGCAGCTTCACATTTTGTTACTTTGATATTGCTATCGCAAACTCCATATCCTTTTGCCCACATGACTCCACAGACAAATTGAGGCAGGCATGTGACAGTGTAAGTGTTCCATATTTAAAGAATATGTCAGTGTGTGTATGTGTGTGTGTGTGTGTGTGTGCGTGCGTGTGTGGGTGTGTGTGAATATGTGTAAATGTGTTGGAACAGAAAGGGTTCAAGTTGACAAACTGCAGACGCCAACATTACGAGAGTGAGACAGCGAGAGCGTGCAGAAGGGGGGGGGGCCTGAACAAAAAGGGTGGAGGATAGGAGGGAGTAGGGGTGAAGCAGAGGGGAGGGGTCTAAATCTGTGAGAAAACGTCTAATCCCTGGATTGCTGAAGCTTCGGAAATCTTGGAAATAGATTAGGAGCTTCGCTGGCCCAGCCGCCTTTAATAAGAAGGCCCGTTTGGCTCCAAAGTCATGGCACAGCACTTGCATAATGTGCAGAGCCGCCACTTCTTGTAATTATCGTTTCCCCTATTTGGAAAATGATTCAATAAACACTGATCCACTGTGTTCTGCGCATACTGACAAGCTGCGGATGGAACACGCAGAAGCCCCGGTACATGTGCGACACCCGCTCCGGTCTGGCCACTAATCCAAATACAGGAGAAGGCTGAGGGGCGCACTAATCGAATGAGAACTGACTGTATCGACAGGAGACTCTTTGTGCAGTTTCTCTCGCACTGGACAGCCACTGAGCCGAGGAGGCTACAGATACATTTAGAAAGGTCCGCCATCAGATAAGAGAAAGTTGCAACGCTACTCCCGACTTTATCTGCCTTCACACTTCAGCAAACTTTGGTCCTTTTTTTTTCCCCATTCCCCTTTTGGCACCCTCTGCCACCAACGTTGCCTCTGATATCATTTATGGAATGAGCAAGCATTGAGGACCTGTGGTGGGGAGTGACTGAGGTCATCTTCATCTGTTTGATCACAGTGGGATTATATTTCCCCCTCCAATGGCTTTGGCGGGTGAGACCATATAGTTCCCCTTCTCAAACCCTCACAGAGGCAAAAGTGTTGAAATACACATTTGATCTGGGTCTGCTGAACACAGGAAGGAAAATTCCTTCATTTCTGCCTTTCATTCATACTTCAAAGTGAAGCATGAATAAAACACTGAAGAGATATCATCATCGAGTCATGTTAGCGGTTATTTATGTGGACGGATTTGTCAACACACTAAAACTACAGGATAACCGATAAACTTGTTACAGTATGCGGTTATAGTGAGTCCTTTTAAACACTTGGTGAGGGTATACGAATGCCATTCGCAAATAGACCTCAAAGGCTACGGGGCCAATAAATAACTTCACCTTGCTAACATTTTTGACACAGGGACATGAGGGGAGAGGCTTTTGACAGGTCTAGAGGGTCAGAAATAAATAAAGCCGTGGCAAAAATGTGATCACGCTTGTTTTTATTGTGTACAACTCCCACCCCTCCCCCCGGTTATTTCAAAGCCTTTATTTGCACATCAGCTATGTAACTTCAACATCAGCAGCAATTTCAGTGAATTAGTTCAGCATTTCAAAATGAACCTTATTACTAGACACTGTGTCAGCCAAAATCCCTTGCAATTTATTCTCATCTATTGATACATCTAAAGCACCAGTGGACAAGGCTCCACTACCATAATGGACATGTCAAAATGACAAATATTAGCTCTCCTTTCCCTCAATCAATTAAGAAAACTAGTCAATGCAGGACTATCAATGACAGAATCCATGATCCAGGGTCCTTTAAAAAGTAAGATTTTTCACTCCAGTATAAATAACTGCCTTCCTTCTGTT
Source organism: Bujurquina vittata (assembly GCA_015106715.1). Classification (NCBI taxonomy): domain Eukaryota; kingdom Metazoa; phylum Chordata; class Actinopteri; order Cichliformes; family Cichlidae; genus Bujurquina; species Bujurquina vittata. Next base: position 12,706 of record VUQK01005573.1, on the reverse strand, counting down.
TTGCTCTCCTGGCTGTGTGCTCTCTCTTGCTTTTTGCCAAAATGAGGGTAATGTGCTATGAAAGGTATCCCAGATTTCACACCTTCTGGGGTCCTTGGAGATGGAGCGACCAGCTGTCCATATCACAGCACCCGTGTTCCTGGCTACCCCCGGCCAGAGAGAGCCACAGGCAGCCAGAGAGGGAGATACAGAGTGAGAGAAAGAGAGACAAAGACAAAGAGGAATAAAGCCAAGAGGTATTTTAAAGAGCTAATCAACTAGATTCTACCTGGTACAAACAGGAACTCTTCAAAAGTCTGAAGTTATAGGAACCATTTAACTATTCAGAGACTGTATGTTCATGTTGTGTGCGTGGTCCTGTGCGAAGATGTACGGCTAAATCACCTCAGTGAGTCACGAAAACTCAAACTCTTGCTTGTTCTTTCAGTCGCACACATACACTCCCACAGCTGAGAGCCTGAGATGAGCCAGGTTTGCAAAACGCCAGAGAAAGGAGTGACCTAAGCATCCTGGAAATAGCGTTAAATCTGGCAATATCATGGATCAAAACAACTCTGGCCCGGCTTGCAACCATTCTGTGACATTACCCTCGCTCAGAAAACTGTCTAAAGTAAGATATCCTTTCACTTTCTTTGTGAAACTGCCTATAAAGCTCTCCCCCACCCATACCCAAGCACCAATCATAAATGCGAGTGCCATAACACTAGTGTGGTGTACTGCTGTAGGGCGCAATTTTCCATAGACTTGCTCTATATTGCCTTCTGAGAAAGCTGGATCAAAATGGTATGGTTTCAGTTTGGAAGCTAGAATATTATTGTAGAAATAATCATAGCAAGAATTTGGTTTCAGCCTGCTGTTGCATGCATATCACAGTGTTGTACCTATTATGTGTATACTTTCCATATTATAAAATGTACTGCAAATGACACAAAGAATTGATTAAAATGTGATTACCATGAGTGGTTTAAATATAGGTGGAGTGCTGCATGGAGCAGTGTAGTCTGACCTCAACAGTATGCCTATGTGTCAAATCTTTGCGGAGTTAGCATGTTCTCCCTGTGCTTGTGTGGGCTCTCTCCAGGTGCTCCACCTTCCTTCCACAGTCTAAAGACATCCATGGGTCAGGTTAACTGGCACTTTATAGGTATGAATGTAAACCTGAATGGTTTAACCCTGCAATAGACTGGTGACATGTCCAGGGTTTACCTTAGCTGGATAGGCTCCAGCCCCTATACTGGAATAAGCAGAAGAAAACAGTTTGATATACTGTGTCTGAGTTTTAAATAGATATATCTTAAATAAAATAAAAAAAATCTATAACTACTGCATTTATTCTACAGCAGGTCCTTAACATTTTGACATATTAATTGGGGAACCAAAGTGTAACATTTGAAACCCAGAACCAGGTTCTGCTATGCCAAGCTAAGTATTTTTCTTATCAAACTCTTGACAAATAAAGAAATAAATATTTCCTAAAACATTAGAAGTGAAATGCTTCATTTTTGTTATATTTTGTCATACTTTGACAGCTTGATTTTTTTGTGTGTGTGTTGCAACCTGCTATTATAAATACTGTTCGCTAATTCAATCAAGCATGATGAGACATGCACCAACTAGTATATATGAAATTGGTGTAACACAAAAGTGGTCCACTAATCAACAGGAAACTAACACAGGACACTGAAATCATATTTGTTTACAACGTAATCATTTCTGGCTGCCAAAGCATTAAGTGGGCCCACATATTAATGGCTACTGTACTCCTAGCTCACATATTGTTAGACAGTACAAGCAAATAAAAAACCTATTTTATAACTAATGAATTGAAAATAAGAGTAAAAGCAAAGCTTTTGTGGGGTGATTGCCCTGAACACTAGAACCTTCCTTTGAACTGTAAATAGTCACACATTACATTTTCAAAGCGCTGGTTTCCCAGAAGGCTAGTCATTTCGCTGTGTGCCGAGATCACTGGAAGTAGTAGCCCTAAAGGTTTTCACCTGAAGAGAGGAGGGCCATTTATTGATTGAGGAGTGTTCATTGAACTATATCAGTGAATGATTGACTGCATGCTAATCCCGCCCATGAGTGTGGTTCAGTAGCTTCATTTTACCCCTCACCGCTTTCTGGTGGTGATCATTTATGCTTCATTTCTGACAACACATTTTCTATGTGCGAAAATGAGAAAAAGAGGGAGAAAAACCTATTTGCTGCACTTTAAATCACAAGGATTAAGTGTGTAAGTGAGTGAGAGAGTAAGAGAGAGAAAGAAGGAGCACAATACTATTCCAATCTCAAGTGCCAGAAATACTGAACAAATAAGCCACAGCAATTTATTCCAAAACAACACAAATCTTGTTCTTTTTGTTCAAATGAGCGCTGTGGTTTTCAGGCTTGTGAAAAGGAAGACTATAGAACAAACGCAGCTAGAAGACAAGGAAGCAATGCCAACATCCCTAATTATATGCTATTCATGTTCTCTCTCATCACTTTGCAACGGAAACAAGAGCTGATGTAGCCGTTTTGCGGACAGCTAATTGTGTGAGCAACAGCGTGCGCTGCCAATTGCGTGAGTAAGTCTCAGAGGCTATTTCTCTGTGTTGAAAAATAAAATCAAATTCAGCACGAGGATTTAGAGGCTTGGAAAACATTTAGCATTATTGCTACTGTAGCTCATTAGCACTTGCTGTGCAGCACTGCACTTGGTCTATGCATAGAGCGTCTGGTTGTTTCAATCACCTGGGGTGCTGCCTCTGAAAGGCCAGTGGTCGCAGCGGCTTGCCTTTCATATCTGCACCAATTGTTGTGGCTATTTTGATTCCCTGGCTGCTCAGGCCAAACGGCCCGCTGCTTATTCCGGTCACACACTCTCCCACAACCTGATAGAAGAAGAGGAAGCCATTTTGAAGGAGCGGTCAGTCTCAGTGAAATGAAAAGTGTCTGGTGACTCAGTAAAAAGTACAATAAAAGTAAAAAGCCAATTTAGGTTCTTTAATATTTATGTTCTTTCCTTGCCCTTGTCTGTTTCTGTTGTTATTGTCTAAGAGCATGTCCCATCAAAGTCCTTTGTCTGGGCCTCAGCTGGCTGTTGGTCACACATAGTGAGAAGTGAAACTCTGAAGTCAGTGTGATCCTTGGGCTCGCTCACTACCCCTGCAGTGTGACGGGGCACCGGGTCCAGGATCCTAACCCGAGACTGCCAGAGTCTTTAAGTGGCTTTGAGATGGGAGAAGTGATAGAGGCTAAGCCCTTAATAGCCATTTCTCTGTAATCTTTCCTATGAAAGGCTAAACTATGGGCGTATTGATTTGTTTGAAGAAGGGGAGGAAAAAAAAATGGAGGAGCGTGTGAGAAAAGTACTCCATCAGGACGGGACATCTTGAAATGTGACAAAGCTGTTTGGCAGTCTAGGAGATAAGCTCAGATTGAGCCCATTTTATCCGATAAACGCTGCACAGTTTTCTCAGAGAGAGCAAAACAAAGACAAACTCATCAAATCCAAGTTGACAAGACTCACAAACAGTGGTGGTCTTTCTGCCCCCCCCCATACCCCCCTCACACACACACACACACACACACGCGCACACACACACACACACACACACACTTACTGTCTCTACCAAGTCTGTA
>VUQK01005570.1:34705-46009 GCA_015106715.1 Bujurquina vittata | reverse complement strand
ACTTTGGTAGTTTTTAATGAGTTAATTCATGCAGACCGTAAATATAGATCAAACTTTGGTGAAACCTGAGGTGATCTACATCTTGGTGTTTTGACAGCAAATATGATGAGCAAGAAGTGGATCTAACTGATCTGAAACAAAAGTGGCGGCATGCTCGTACAATAGTGATTTGTCTGTCTTAAGGCACCATGCTCTAAAACTTCATCACTTCACTGGATGACAGTGACTCCTATGTACTGACTGAGCAGCAGAGCACTGGAGCATACTGCACTAAGGCTGAGCCTGTGCTCTGACCCTCCATAATAAAATGCAAATATTATGCATGCAGAATTTATTTGTTGGTATCAGGAGAGAGAAGCAGGTAAAATGTCACCTGCCTGACCACACTGTTTTAATTCCCCTTTTGTCAAAGAAATAACCTCAGACCAGTGACAGACATGTTTCAGTATGAACTCATCATCAAATTGATGTGGAATTTTATACAACAGTGCATGCAGCACCACAACACCAATACATTTTCACTAGTAATTTTCTTTTCAGATACACCAATATGGCATATCACGTATTTTCATTGCACATCTTATCATGGTTAAGAGCTTACCATTAAAAAGTGAAATAAAATAAGACACAGCGTATAGGCACTTTCTGGGAAAGGATAAGAGCATAAAAGACATTCTCTGTGATCCCTGATAATCTTCATAAACGTTTAAATGAGATGCTCAAGGAGCTCATTGGATTTTACTGGCATTAAAATTCATCCTTACAGTTAGGAATAAATTTACATTTCCTCTCACTACTAAAATTGAAAAAGTGTCCTACAAACAGTGACAATGGCATGGCGGTCTGCTCGGGCTGCCTTATTTGCTGCTTTTTTCAGCAGTGACCTGGTTAGGACAGCCGAGTAGCTTCCAGAGCTATGGCTTAAAAATTCTTACTAAACTTCTAAGAACTACCAAAAACAGGACTTTATTTTGCTTGGCTCCAATGAAGGCCAACTTTTTAATTTGGTCATGACCTTGGATCTTCTGACTAGTTCTTCCAGACCATTTATATTTAAAGATACAAGTTTACCCTCTTGTTTGGCAACCATTATTTTTAATTTTCTGGATCACATTGTTCAAGTCTTCCCACTTTGTCCAGCTTAAACATTTATGAATGAATTTATTAACAATTGAAAATGTGGAAGACAATTTACTTATAGACAAATCTAGTGACTTCCACTTAGATATCAAGCACCCACACTCTTTGTTGACTCTCTTACTGTCTTGAGGGGGAAACCTCTCATGAAGAGAGAGCCCCCATCTAGCCATGAGATATATCAGTCAGCCCTTAAGTCAGTCAGCAGTAACCAGGTTTCTGTAAGGCAGACTAAAGCAATATGTTAATCAATAATTAAATCATTTACTAAAAGGGACTTAGAAAAGAGAGACCTAATGTCAAATAATCCACATTTAACTGTTTTACTCTTTGGTGCCATTGTGGATGCTATACTGTTTTTTCTCTGGGAATTTGTTTGTTTAAATTATTTTTTAGCAGTTTTAGTGGTATGAGAGCAGACACTTTCCCTATGGTGGTGGGGTTTGGGGGGATTACAGGAGGAGAGAAGCTGCAGAGAGGCATGTTTTGGGGGGGGTTTAATAAATTTGGTCTGATTTCTAGAAATGAAAGCTGCTCCATCCAAAGTGGGATGGATGCCATCACTCATATTACAACCAGGTTTTCCCCAGAAAGTTTCCCCAATTATCTATAAAGCCTGCATCATTTTTGGACACCACTCAGACAGAAATAATTTAAGGAGAACACACTGCTAAACATGTCCTGGTCCGATCAGGGAGGGGCCCAGAAAAAACTAGAGTCTGACACTGTTTTGGCAAAATTAGACACCAATTCAATATTAACTTTAGTGACCTCTGATTGGCGCAACCAGGTGTTATTACTGTTGGTATGAATAACATCAGATGGTGGGGTCAGAATTTGGTATTAACAACATGAAAGCATGGATTCATCCTGCCATATATCAACAGTTCAGGCTGCTGGTGGTGTAATGGTGTGGGGGGTTATCTTCCTCAGGCACATTTAGCCCCTTAGTCAGCATTGGTTAAATGGCACAGCCTACCTGTGTATTGTTGTTTACCATGCCCATCCCTCTATGACCACTGTGTACTCATCTTCAGATGGCTTATTCCGGCAGGATAATGCTCCATGTCACAAATCTGAAATTACCTCAAACTAGTGTCCTAAACATGACAGTGAGTTCACTGTACTCAAATGGCCTCTTCAGTCACCAGATCTCAATCTGATAGAACTTCTTTGGAATGAGGTGGAACTTGAGACTCTTATCGTGTAGCAACTGTGTGATGCTATCATGTCGATATGGACCAAAATCTCTGAGGATTATTTAAGGCAGTTCTGAAGGGAAAAGGGGGTCCAACCCAGTACTAGCTATGTGTACCTAATAAAGTGTCATTGCAAGATTTGGCACTAATAGTTGACACCAAAATCTTAAAAGTACATTGCATAAAGCATTTTTATGTTTGTATTTTAAACTTAATGGCATTTCTGAAGTAGGCTTATTTTATTTATTAGATTACACACTATTATGAGAACTGTACTATTAGCTTGTCCTTGTAGGAATCCAGTTTATTGCTTTTGGTCCAATATTGAGAGATGTGATGTATTGACTCTTGTTCTTTATGCAATTTCATCACATCTTTATATTCACATCAAGGAAAGTGGAAGGAAGCTTAGTTTGAAAAGCACTGTGTTAGATCTTAAAACAACACAGGCACATAACGTATGGCAACCTCATTTGAGTGAACAAACAGGCAAAGCTAGGGGACTGAGAGCCCAGGGCTTAAGAGCACAGCTGTTCAACTCTACACTGTCCAACTCTGCCATGGGCAGGAAAGCAATAGATGAAGGGAGAGACCTGGAAAAGTATAAAATGGATAGACACAATGAGGGGAGATGCAATGGCTGCTCCAAAGATAACTTCATAGTCCAGGCAACATAAACCACACCACATCACACAACTGATTTGTTCTGTGAGAAATCCCGTATCTTATAGTTATAATTTCCTGTGAGCAGACAATGAAAAAAAAATTATACTGATCTGTAGAAATAAATAAAATACTTATCACACCATTTTACCACAGTATATAAATAACGGGTTTTAGGACCCTGGGATACACAGCACATTCCAGTTTACAGTTTGTGATGGTGCAATGAACTCTACACTCATAATATATGTACACAGACACACACTGCCAATACGCAGGCCTGGCAGGCTCTGTCTCATCCATATGCAAATGTAAGGTGGAGCAGGCGCAAAGAAGAGAGAGGAAACAAACGTGAGTACGAGCAGCACGGGAGAAAGAGGGGAAAGGACCGCATGCAGCGAAGAGGGCAAGGAAGATGCCAGACTGCTCTCTCTTTCTACAGCATGGGGTGCTGTATTGTTAAAGGAGGCTGCAGGAAAGTAAGCAACCTTGAGTGATAAGAGATGAAGCGAAAGGATGAGATGGATGGAGGATTGACAGCTATCTTTCAGACGTTAGATAACAAGGAGATGGCAGGATGAAGAAGCTTTCGCTGTTGAACAGATGGCGAGGAGTGTGACAGCGCTGTGCTGCTGTGCTGTAGCTTTAACCAAAACTGTACTGACCCTGGTTGAATGAACTCAGGCAGCCTGAGTTGCAGAGGGAGCGGATGGTCCTTGGCTCCCAGCAGCCCCGGCCCTTCATCCCACTCTGCAGGCCCGATCCCAAGCCACGCTCCCTGAGACGCAGTGTTGCCCTCGGATGCTACATAATCCCAGAGAGGGGTGGGCTGAAGCAGCAACTTTCTCTGTTCAGCATTGCAGTGTACACACGCTTACATGCATACTCGCGCACATACAGTACACAATTACAATAATGTGAGGAGCGACGAAGGTGCCCCTCTTGCAATTCCTATCGCCTCTCTTATACTGCTTCCCTGTCTCTCAGGAACACTCTGCATACAGACATTCACATAACTCGGCACATTTACAATTCTCCTCCACATGCTTCTCTCTGTGCAGTGCAGACTAGAGATGGAGGGAGGGAGGGGGAGAGGGAGTGAGTGAAGCAGAGAGGAGATAGGACTCGGCAGCCAACAGTCATCTACACAACCAAGACCAGAATATATTGTTTCCTCTCTGTCACTGCCTTTCTGATGCTTTGACAGCTTGACGACTAAAGTAAACAATTTTTGACTAAGCTAAATGCTAGAGATGGCATTTAGTAAAGACTGTGTTAGGCTCTTAAATGAAGAGCATGCATGATCAGACATGAGGGATTTAAAAAAGAAAAAAAAACAGATTAACTCAGAGTGGTGGACCAAGGGCATAAAGGTCAAAAACCACAGCCCCCAATAAAATGCCCATTTCCTCTTCTACTGATTGATGTATCCCTCCAGTGTTATCATCATTATCCTTTATCAGAATGATTACAGTGCTCATCTACCAGCTGATTATGAAGTTAATCTAAAATCTGATCCTTCTGTCAGGGTCACGATAAATACAGAAATACAGACTTGAGCTACTATAACCATCCTTACTTTGACTTTTCAAAAAAGGTTGCAATATTACTGCCAGTGTAAACATCACACTGTGCTATAAATCAAGGTCACCTTTGTCACATGAACCAAGATGATTTCTGACAACATGTCCCAACCAGACCTACCTAAAATTAATGTAAGTATTCACCCACTTACTTCACTTTCCAGAATAAAGACCTGAGTAAAGAACTGACATTTTTACAGACCTCCAAACCATCCAGGTAAATATTTATCCATGCATGGCTTTGGATTGTGGGAGGAAACCGGAGTACCCTGAGAAAACCCACACCAACATGGGTATTTACCGTGCTGCCGGTGTAATTTAGTGAAATATACATTTCTAAAAACATATTCTTGCCTAACTACAACTTCTCATTGTCTTTTTTTGTGTTTTTAATTTAATTCAGCCTACCCATCCAGCCTATCAATAGTGGCTCCATTGAATGGCGGTTGATACATTCACCTAATATGCAACTCATCCCCGGTTTGAGACCAGAAGGAGATACAATTCCTTGGGAGAGTTGCATCAGGAAGCACAAAAAGTCTGCCAAATCAAATATGCGGAGTCATCCACTGTGGCCAGCCCTAGTGAAAAGAAGCTTCTTCAGTTATTCTATCAGTAATCCCACAATCCTAAAGTCGCACACTTTAGTTCAAATGTATCATTTTTAAATATTCTCCAAAATTAATGACTCCTGTCTCCTGTAATTGTTTCAAAGATTCTCCACTTCAAATTAACGATTCAAAGCAAGCTTTAATAATAATAAAATAAATAATATAAAATAAAATAAAAAAGCATTTGTTAGTACACTGAATTACAATGTTGTATTTAATATATATACACAAGTTAAAGCATGTTTCCTGTGCACAATAATCCCAGTCCCAATGACAGTCATCACTTTATTAATGAAGAAATTCAGCTATCAGAACTTGACCAAATTCTTTTCAGGTGCACTTTAGAGACGTGCACTCAACCTTACATAAGTAACAACAAGATTTATTAATTTTAGAACAAGTACTTTCTCTTAAAAATGTTTTTCTCTGGAGCCACTGTAGATCTATATTTAGAAATATCCTTTATTTTAATGATAACAATTTCAAGCATAGAATTAAAATATAATTATATTAGGCTTGACAATTCACTTAATTACATTGCATTACCAACTGAGTCCACTGCCAGTCAAATTTCTTTTGGCCAATTAGCTCAAACTCCAGTTTAGAAATCCAAAAATCTTTTGCTGCTCACACTGGTATTAATAAATCACAAAATAACTTTTCCAGGCCATTACTGTAAAGATATATTCATCCATGCATTCTCTTCCGCTTATTCAGGAAAAGATATGTTATATTTATTGTTTTTGGCATAAATGTGTATTGTTTTTATATAATAAGCAGGGGAATGGGGCAACAGCACAGATAACACCTATGCCAAGTTATTCCTTTGATTAAAACCACTGCTACTGTATTGCGTGGAGCCTCTAATGTAAAATCTTTGTTGCAGATATTCTGCAGAAATATCTAGTAACGACAGAAACAGGGAACAGGAGAGGGGCTGTAAGAGAGGTGAGAGAAGTGCTGACGAGGAAAGATTGTTGGACTGTAAATAAAAAATGTCACCTAAATGTCTTGGGGCATGTTCATGGGGGGAATGAAGCATGAAACCACAATTAATTTCATACTTGACCTTCATCATTTCTTTTCTTCACTACGGTTAAGTTTAGTCAAGCAAAAAAGAGCACAACCCTCTGTTGGCTTTGTGTGATATACAGTGGGAGAAATAATTATTTGATCCCCTGCTGAATTTGTAAGTCTGCTCATTCACAAAGAAACCGTTTAACTTTTATGGTAGTTTCATTTTATTGGTGAAAGACAGAATCTCAACCAAAAATCCAGGGAAAAAAACACATTACATAAAAGTTATAAATTGATTTGCATGTCCTTGAGCGAAACAAGTATTTGATCCTCTATAACCCAGCTAGAATCCTGACTCCTACAGATTGGCTGTGTGTCCATGTGGCACACAGATTACAAATCAATTAATTACAGATACTCCTGTCCACAGAATCAGTTTCTTTCATTCAAACTTCTCCACCACCATGGACAAGACCAAAGAGCCGTCGAAGGACATCAGGGGCAAGACTGTAGACCTGCATAAGGCTGGAATGGGCTACAAGACCATCAGCAAGAAGATTTTCGAGAAGGTGACAACTGCTGGTGCGATTATTCAGAAATGGAAGAAATAAAAAAAATGACCATCAACCACCCTCGATCTGGAGCTCTATACAAGATCTTGCATGGGTGAGGATGATCACGAGAAACATGGTGGTGAATCAGCCCAAAGCTACACAGGAAGAGCTTGTTAAAAATGATCATATTAAAGTCATGGAGTGGCCAAGTCAGTCTCCAGTCTCAGTCCGAAAGAAGATCTGGGGAGGGAGCTGAAGCTAAAGAGTTGCCAAGCAGCAGCAGCAGCCATGAAACCTAAAGGATTCAGAGAGTTTCTGTAACGAGGAATGGGCCAAAATCCCCCCGAAGATGAGTGCAAACCTGGTGACCAACTACAAGAAACATCTTACTGCTGTGCTTGCCAACAAGCGTTTTTCCACCAAGTACTACGTCATGTTTTGAAAGTGAGCATACTTACAAATTCAGCTGGGAATCAAATAATAATTTCCCCCTGCATAACATCTTATTAAATGCCTTTTCTTTTGGTAAATTTACTTTCAGACATCACCCTTGATATAAAACAATCTGGGGTTTTATCTATGAAAATAGATATATTTTTAATATATGCAAGTGATATTAAATGAATAGGAAAACATTGTATACATTATTTTCTCAAGTTATTTTATTTCACATAGTTAACTGTTAAATACACATTTTTATTCTTCATAAAGGCTCTGGACTATGGGGTTCAATCTAATTTGGTACAAATATCACACGACATGGCTTTGGTGAAGTTTTTTTTAGTTTTTCTTTTAGTTTTTTTACTGGAGGACACACAGATGAAGGTCAAACCATCTGCGAGACAAACTAAAGTGAAAGATGGTGTTTAAAGAGCATAAGTAACAGTCTCATTAGTCTAATTGCTGCATTAGGAAGCAGCAACCCAAACACACAGAGCCTCCACGGCCTGAATGCACGGAGCTCATTAAAACCAGTCAAACATTTCAACAGCCAGAGCCGGTTCATCACAGGAAAAATATGAGATGGCATTTTAAAAGTCACATTCTGAATTTGAGATCACTTAAAGCATTAGAAACCATATAAATGTTATTGATCCATATAAAAAGGACCACATTATCCAAGATACTGTCCCGCCTCACTATTGCTGGGGTTACATGCCCACTTACATTATAGAACTGGAAATGCAAAATTGGGCGTCAGTGAAATACAAGCCAAAAGCAGGCCTCCTAATGCACTGATGCTCCTGTGGCAATGATAACCCACTTATCCAAAGGAGGTGGAAGATCTTTAATTAACCACAAATGTAAGAGTTAAGACTAATTGCTTCCTGTCTCAGCCTGCACTGCCTTATAGTAAGACGACCGCGCATCATTTTAATGATTTAGCGATCGCAAACACACACTTCGTATGAATGGCCCATGGAGAGGAGTGAAATTAAAACAGACTCTCAATACGCTCGGGCAATGAATCATGCAGTCTCGTATGTGCTTTAGTCGTCACTGACAACAAACTCCAGGTACCATCTCTGCATGGCAGCTGCTAATGTTGGCACTGCAAGTACCTCTGGATGGTGTGCCTTTAAACTCTTGGCACGATTATTTTGAAAAATAACTTGGCACGTGTCTTGAAATATATACAAATTTTGCAGAGAAGAATAATCTTCTCCAAAGAGCACTAACCTCGTGGAAGAGGTTCCATCATTTTCTCAATGTGTTTACCACACACGCGAACGGGGGGGGAGAGAGATCTGAGATTGCATATCTTCTGAGATCTTGTTTTAGACTTAAGTGTTTGATTCCTAAATGAAAAAAAATAAAAATAATAATAATAATAAATCTTGCTCCAGCACAGACTTAGCAAGTAAATAATGAACCATCTTAATAAGCGTAACGCTCAGTCAAATGGCTGCTGAGCAGAGCTGCAGAGGGGGCAGTGTTTTTTGAAACCATTGCTCATTAGAAGACCAGTTTCAGTTCAGTGATATCTGTGGGTTGTCTTGCATGTACAATTTAATCAGCTTAAAGGTCAGGACTCTGACTTTCTAAAACAGCAAAATTTCAGTAATCAAAAGATTGCTTGAATAGATTATTTCACAGCTAGAGTGATTCATTATCGCATCATTTGACCTGATATCTCTTTTTAAACAGACACCTTTATTTCCCTGTAGAAAAAATAATCAGAGGCTGCAAGCTGTCAAAACACTGAGTCAGTGTGTGCACAGGGAATAATACACTTGTGCTATAATTCCTCTTTTTCTTTCGTGAGTGTAAACTGCTGGAGGTCTATGTTGTTGTCATGGGGTCCTGTGATACCGCAACATGATGCAATGCACACCTCAGTATAGCTCTTGCTGTAATGGGAGTCCATGTAATGTGCAGAGGTGTCATTAGAGTCAGATCACTCACCTTCACTTCCATGAAATACTGGAATCCTGTAGGTTCAGGTATTTGAAGACATAAAATTAAATTACAAATCACTAAATACAGAAAAAATGTATTCTTTAAATATTCTCTGCAATCGTGTTTTATGTCATTTTTTATGGTTTAAACGTGTCATCAAAAATAGAGTTTCTGCTCAGCTGCAATCTGTAAGTGGCCACAAAGGTTTTTCATTATATGGTTAGTTTAAATGGGTGCCTGACCCCAAAAATCTAATTTACATATTATTCCTCTATCCTGTGGTGCTTTTATTTAACTAGAGTGTTTTGATGTGAGTTACCCAGTTTTAGCTATATCAGCTGTAAAAATAACTGAACTAAATTGCAGATTAATGTCGGATCCATTTGTTTTCCACATATACCGACCAAAAGAGTGCCTTCTGTTTTTTTCTTAAAAACTGATGTCACAATCATCTTCACCTCATTAATAAAAATAAGGTGCCATGACACAGAAATCCAATAAGAGGATAAAAAAGGAAGGAAAATGAAAAAAATTATTGATGAACTACTTTTGTCCTACATGACCTCCTCCAGCAGTTTTCAACTAATTTATTTTTTAATGACTTGCCTAAATCGGCCTTATTTTTTCCAACTTTTTGCTGTTAATAAAGCAGAAAAGCTACAGAATGAGCAACACAAAGAAAGTGTGTGCGTGTGCGCGTGTGTGTGTCTGAGTGCGAGAGAGTGAGACACAATACAAGCTTAATGACCAATTCAGGTTTCATGCAACATATAGAAGGTCAGTGTACAGTACACCACACTCAGCAGAAAAATCTGACTGCAGCCAAGACCAGGACAATAATACCAGTAATAAACTGTGGATTATGTTCAACAAAGCTCCTCCACAGCCCACTGACTGTATATAATAATGATTAACATAAGTACATAATTCAATTAGAGACATGCCATAAGAACAAGAACTATAGACTTAATGGTGGCTTAATATCAATATATCCATGTAAGCAATAAAAGGGAAGACAAGTTCAAACTATTCTAAATATATCCAGGACTAAATTATCTATACCAATCCCCACCAGAAAAAATTAAAATTAAATATAATTCAACACAGTTTGAAATTGAATCTAACCAACATGCAGCTCTTTTTCTAATATTAGATGGTAGTGAAAGTGAACGATTACAGTCTAGTGTACAGAGGTAAACAAAGCCTCTGTGGCTAACCTCATGATAGACAAAAACAACACCTACACCCACATCCAGGATGGCAACAACTTTATCCTTGGAGAGCTTTGAAAATATAAAAACAAATAAACATCAGTAAATAAGGGTCAAATTTAATACAGATTTTTTTGTTGTTGATTAAGTTAGAATAACTTTAAAATTAAATAAATTAATAAAATCATACATCTAAATACTGTAAACTCTAACATACGCTCACAGGTCTTTTCATTACTTACATCTGTTCAACTGCTCATTAATATAAATGTCTAATCAGCCAATCACTCAACTCAATGCATTTAGACATGCAGACATGGTCAAAACAATCTGCTTAGGTTCAAACTAAGAATGAGGAAGAAGGGTGGTTTTGAATGTAGCATGGTTGTTGGTGCCAGATGGCCTGCTCTGAGTACTTCAGAAACTGCTGATCTATTGGGATTTTCCCTGAACAACTACCTCTAGGGTTTACAGAAGATGATCCCAAAAAGAGAAACTATCCAGTGAGCGACAGTTCTTTGTTCATAATTAAAGAAGGCAACAGTTGTAACAAGTGGTTAATCACGTAACCACTTGTTACAACCAATTTCACACAGGGTGCCACTCCTGTCAGATAACAGGAAAAAGAGGCTACAATTCGCACAGACCCACTAAAATTGGATAACAGAAGACTGCAAAAAATGTTGCCTGGTCTGATGAGTCTTGATTTATGCTCTGACATTTGGATCGATCCATCCTGCCTTGTATCAATGGTTCAACCTGCTGGTAGTGGTGTAATAGTGCGGAGGATATTTTCTTGGCATACAATAGAGCACCTCTGGGATGTGGCAATTAAGGCAGTTCTGACGGAAAAAGGGGGCCCAATATAGTAATAGCAAGGTGGACCTACAGTAGTAAAGTGTCTAGTGAGTGTATATTTTCATAAAAAA
>VUQK01005570.1:19605-32615 GCA_015106715.1 Bujurquina vittata | reverse complement strand
GAGGGGGAGGGGGGAGAAGGAAAGGGGGGGAAAAAAAAGAGGTGGGGAGAATAAGGGGGGTGGGGGGGGGGGGGAGAGAAAGAAAAACACACTACAGTCAGTTCACAACAAGAGGCAGGAAGCAGGCCGAGGTACCCTCGATGAAAAATAATAACGAGAAGATTGTTTAAGAGGTTATTCTAATTTGGCCTCCTCTATCTTTTTAAATGTGCCTAAGGTTTCAGGACCTTGGACAGAGCTCTCCCTTTACAGTAAAAGGTAATGCAACTAGGGTTGACAGAAAGAAAAATAAATCATGCAAGAAGATAAAATAATTGAACCACTTCCAGTTTACTCACATGTAACCAGAGTCAGTTTAAGTTAAAAATTCACAGACAGACGTACTACTCATTGTTTAAACTACAGAACAGTGCACTGCTTCTTGAGAAGTCAAGTTTCACATCGGTGTCTGACACCGTTACTCTTCTTCCTACCTGAGCTACATCTGTCTGAGTTCGCCCACAGAAACATCTGAGTAGACTGCTTTCAGTATTAATTACTCATTTAAAAAAAACAAAAAACCTCCAGTAAACATTTTCAGTATCCACTAAAATGTACTGAGGATAATTTAGCTTATGCTAAGCTTATAGGCTCTGAAGTGTCAGACTGTGAGCCCACTTTCACAAGCTGAAGACAAGGCAGAGGAACCCATGAGAGAGGACACACTGAAATGAGGAGAAACACTGCCACCTGCTGAACTCACATGCCTCTGATTTCAGCAAATAGTCTCAGTTAGAAATCCAATCTCAGCCTAAATTAAAACAATACCCACATGGGAAAAGGCAGACAAAGGAGAAGGCTTGTAAATGGAAAAGCAGCAGATGTGACACCAGCATCAATTGAGGCAACTGATTCAGAGCTCTGGTCAGGTCTAAACAAGATGAAACTCATGCCTGACAGACAGAGGTTTACAATGCAGTAAATTATACAGTAAATGAATGAATGAATGAATGTAAAGACCTAAAAAAGCAATTAGTAGGCTACATCAAGGATTTCACTTTATCAGTTCTGCTCTGTATTGACATGCAAGTCATGTGCTCAGGACATACACTATACTCTCCTGAGGAGACTGATGGCAGAGAAAGAGAAAGGGGAGGGCAAGTTAATAAATGTAGGCGCCTGGTCACTGATCCATGTTTGTTCATAGACAAAGAACAAGATGCTCTGCATTAGGCTGGAAGGAACACAGTCTACAAATGTAATTTTGACGTTTTTACTGACATACAGTAATTTAGCACTATATAAAAGCAGTGCTCTCAGCAGAAGGTGCATCACGAGATAATTAATTTTCCTCTAGAAGTTCTCACACAGTGTCCTTTTCTCACATTCTCTTAAACTATCCTCCTACAGACTCGCTGTGAAAAGTAATGTAAGAAAAAATAATCATAAAGCGCTACTCGCTCAGAGTTTAAACAAAGTGCACATGATTTATTTCACTTGCATAGCCAAGATGAACTCACACAGGCACTTTTTTCTGTGACTTAATGCTTTTAAATGGCCATTCATTCACGATTATAACACAGCCTATTGAAAAAGTTACCTTCTGTGGCTCTTAACTGAAAAATATAACTGCGAAAGGTGTCTTTGTGGTGTACAGCGCTGCTGTATAAGCGCTTTGAGTGCTCACTCAGAGTAGAAAAGCGCTATATAAGAGCTAGTCCATCTCAGCTTACACCTGAGATTTTTAAACTTAATACAACCCATCTGTGAATCAGGATTGAAAAAGGTAAGCACCGAAATGTGGGGCAAAGAAGGTTTTAAAAAACTTTTTAAGTAGATTTGACCACGGAGTGTTTTTATGTCCCAGTGCCCACTGAAATGAAAAGTTTATTTCGTTAACACTTCAAAATAACTGCCCAAAATAATGACCTGAGCTGTTCGGCTGCTAAATGGAGAGACTTGAATTTAAAAGGACTTTGCTGAGAAGGCACAAAAAGAGTGCTGTGTTGCATTATGGGAACTGTAGGATCCAGCATTTCTGGAGTTTGAGCCAAACTATGGATTAAAAAGTCGCAACGTGTGCTGTTTTGATTTTGTGTGTGTGTGTGTGTGTGTGTGTGAGTGAGAGACAGAGAGAGAAAGCAAGAGAGAGAGCAAGAGTGTGAGTGAGTGAGAGAGAGAACTGACTGGCATTCATTAGGCAGTTTCCTGGTCTGATCACTGAAAGTATTTTTAAACACTAAAAACACTTTTGGCATTCATGTACATAGTCCTATAGTGACACACTGATGGATATTACACCATGGATAACTGGGGGCAGTGATGTTCATCTTCATATTCTGTTTAAGATCTGAAGAATGAGCAAACTTGCAAAGTAAGTCATAATTCTCTCATCACTGTCATCTTGAGCTCCTCTCTTTTAAAGGAGAAAAACTAATACTTCTAGTAAATATTTCTATGCTGCAGGCTTACATGG
Source organism: Bujurquina vittata (assembly GCA_015106715.1). Taxonomy (NCBI): domain Eukaryota; kingdom Metazoa; phylum Chordata; class Actinopteri; order Cichliformes; family Cichlidae; genus Bujurquina; species Bujurquina vittata. Next base: position 30,160 of record VUQK01005570.1, on the reverse strand, counting down.
GGCTTTTTAATAATAGCTTCCTTATTATAGTGGCACAGTGGTTAGCACTGTTTCCTCACAGCCAGTAGGTCTGGGTTTGAATCCACCTTGGCCTGGGCCTTTGACTGTGGAGTCTGTATGTTCTCCCCACACCTGTGTGGGGGTTTCTCTGGGTTCCTCCCACAGTCCAAAGACATGCAGTTACTGGGGATTAGGTTAATTGGTGATTCTAAATTGCCCATTGGTGTGAATGTGAGTGTGAATGGTTGTCTGTCCCACTGCGTTAGCCCTGTGACAGGCTGGCAACCTGTACAGGGTGTACCCTGCCTTCTGCCCTATTACAGCTGGAATAGGCTCCAGCCCCCCACAACCCTGAACAGGATAAGCGGAAGAGAATGGATGGATGAAAATGTTGATAATCTTTCACAAATACATCATCATGTCTTTTTACAGCTATAGCCAGTCTTGGCTTAACGCCCTTTCAAACGATGATTGCATCTTTTAATCTTTCCCAGCAGTCTTTGTTAAAATAATTATTAAACAGAAATAGTTTTTTGCATATTTCGCCCACTTTGGCTGATGAACTACTAGTAAAACATCAGGGAAAACATGCTGAGCGAAAACAGGTTAAATACACAAAGAAGGACCTGTTCTGTATAAATAAAGGACATCAAACCATGGTGGCACAAAAGCTTTAGCTGGACATCAGCACAATTGAACTGGCCACCAAAAAATGCGCACACACACATACACACACACACGTGCACACACACACACACACACACACACACACACACACACACACACATATACACACACACAGTGCAAAGCTGTTCAATAGCTTAACCTTTTCAAAACACAAATATACAAGCATTCCTGTCCTGCTTACTGAAAGTGATGAGCTGAAAAGCTCTCACATCCCCATCCAAGTCTATATTTAGTGATCTGACTTCCAAATGAAGGCCAGAGCAATATATAGCCTTTCTCAGTCTCTGTATGCCTTGTCTACAAAACACTCAGGCGGAGAGGCTCTGGGATGATGCCAGGGTGAAACGTGAAGAAAAACGGCCCTCCCAGACTTTTCCCACAGCCTTTGACCAGAAACATTTAATACAACCACACAAGAATAAGTCCCCTTGGAAAGGAGAGTGTTCTGTTGACAGGAGGAGGCTGAATGGAAGCTCAGTTCTCACAGTGTTATTAGCATACTCCAGTATGTTGACTGAGCAGACAGCGCTGCCCTCTTCTGGCTCACGATGGAATGTGAATGACATTAAAAAAGCAGGACTGAACTGAAACAGCAGCTGTTCTGAATACCAAATAACACTGGACACTGGAGACCAGGAAAATCAAGTATATCCAAATTTATAGGCTGGCATAAGAACACCATTGAATCAATAGTGAATTTACTGTAGATAAACAAGACAAAGGCACACTCTTATTTTTGCTCAGACTGATTCAGTACAGCTTTTTACCTATTGATTCTGACCAGAAGCACCTTGCACCAGTGGCTTATCACGTTACCCACATTATGTTTGCACATCTACCACAAGTAGTGTGTCGTGGAGCTCAGATTTCCTATTCAAACACCAGGTTATTACAGCTGTTCTTACCAGACTGATCGTTCATCATGCGGATGGCTTTAGCTTTGGCCAGCTCCAGTGCCGTGACCCATCTCTGTCGCTCCACTTCTGTGCTGGCCTTCAGATGGTAAGTGCGGCCGCCGCTGCTCAGGACAATATTGCAGGCGTCCTCCGTGTCGATGTGTGCAGTTGCCAGGTTTATTGTTCCACGGCACGTATGGGCCATCTCTGCCTGTGTCCTGCAACAAAAACACCAGGTAGAAAAAGCTGAAGACGTGTTTCTTTATTGTCTTAAAATCACATCATTCAAACATAACATTGCAAATTCATGTTCATACTCATTACAGCAGGCTATGCAGGTAAGAGAGTGGCCACTAAGCACAAGCAGGGAGGTAAGGAGGGACGGTGGACTGCCACGGTGATCATGTCACTTTTTAGTATACAAGTACACCACATACACTCATTCACAAAATCAAACCTCCATACAAATGGAGCTTCTAATTCACTCAGCATAACCTGACTGCCCTGCTGTGCGTGTGCTGAATTGTGGGTAACTGGGTAGCCTCTAGGTCAAACTGTTGCACATAACAAGGCCTTTGTCTGACCAAACACAAGCAAACAATAAAGGACAGTGTGAACAAAGAGAGAACAGAGTGTGAGAGGAGGTAAAAATGAGACAGTGATAGCATGGAGACAGAGCCAAAGCAGCAGGACAAGAGATTAGAACAAAGGGTAATAGGAATACTGGCTTGTATCAGTTTATGCCTATATGCATTGTGTAAATCTTTGACAAAGTTATACTGAAGGGCTGTTCATGGCTTAAAACAACACAACTGTTCTGCATATACTAAAGGAAAAAAAAAATCTGTACTTAACTAAAGTCTATGCATTCTGTAGTTATTTCTGGACATTTGATAGTAAATAAAACTCAATAAAAAAAAAAGACAGAAAATATTTTTATTACAACTGGTTATTTCCCTTAGGGGCAAAGCCAAAAAGCATACACTATGTACATGTTTCAGTTTGATGAACTGAAAAGAGAAAATTCAACATCAACTATTTACTTAAAATTCTTGTTGGAAAATCAGCTGCCTGACATTTTGTTGAAGTTAGGCAAGATGAACTGCAGGGCATAGATGGACCCTCGTGGCCTTTGGAAAGTTTTCAGTCCAACCACAGACTGCTGATTTTGCTGATTAACAGCTTCAAACAGGGACCAGTAACTAATCAGCAAAATCATATGCTCCACTCACTCTTGTGAAGTGCAGAGGTTGTGTCAAATGAAACAGATGCTCAGCCCTCCATGTCACATGTTTGCCTGCTCATACCCTTGGAAACAGCCTCTTTGACGCATGCAGCCGTGCAATCGTGAATTTTTCTGTGGGTCCTAACATCCTTTCATCCATCCTCAGTGAGCTCTCCCTGCCACAAGCAGCTGTCTCCGAGCAGCACTAAGCTCTCGAGCAAGGTGGTTTCCGCCATATTAAGTGAGAGTCTGAAGTGTATTTAAAAGTTCTGCCAGGCAGTGACTTCCCTTATACAGCTTCTACTGGCTGAAGTCAAGTCTTGTTATAATGCCAGTCTGGAACAAGCGGTTCAGTGTACCACTCTTCTGCTGATACTCGGTGCACATCAGTTGCGCAGACAACACCGCACTGTGGCCATGCGAAGCAGAGCGAAGGGCAGCCAGGGATCCTGAACAGCCCAGATTTCAGCAGAGCTGCAGAGTCCTGGATTTAAATGGGTCAATGAAAGGAATGTGCTGTTGATGAGTAAGATGAGATGCACAAGTGACTGCTTCTGCCCTGTGGGGAGGCGAGGCCATGCAAAGGCCATGAAATTATACAATCAAGGAAACTACAAAGGAAGCTGCGAAAGAGAGATAAGAACTACAGGGGTGTTAAGGCACTAGTAGAGGGGAAGGGCAAAGGCGAGTGGGGCTGCTGCTGCAGGCATGATAGGGGTCCTGCGTGTTGCACTCAGCCAGAAGAGAATTGCATTGCTTTACCTGTCAGTCCCCTGTGCACAAATCCTCATAAAACACAAATCCACCGATCTGGAGCATGTAATGACAAAACAACAACCATTGAACAACAGAGAACAGATGGCCATAAGCACGAAGAGACACACAAAGACAGGCGAGCGAGCACTCAGAGCACGAGAACGCACAGTAGACGGGTTTTATTTTGGTTGCGGGCTTATCGCAAGACATGGAGGGAGAAATGCTGGCGACTGTGTCATGCTGATGGAAGAAAAGAAGGATAAGGGAACCAAAGCAATGATTACCACATGGATGGTGCGACATGACCTGCTTAAAAACCAAAACAATGAGATTCTGAGAATGTGTCCAGAGCCCCTGCTCTCTTCAACATCGCTCTGCTGCCCTCGGCTTCACATAAACACACACAGATCACCAGGACAGGAACACACGCTGAGACATTTTCACATGTACACTCTTCTTCCTGGTGCAAATACCAAAAACAAGACCATTAACAAGATTAGATCAGCGCAGAAACATCTCTTGCTCCAGCCACTCTGCTGATGTGTCAGAATAGTAAACAGGATTCAGGCCAGGCTTTACCCTTCAGCTGGGCCGAAGGTTGGCCGGCTTCACCGCTCCCTCTCTCTCTCCCCGCCTCCACGCACCCAGGAGCTGAGTGTGCGAGCTGTAACGCCAAAACCTGACTCTCCAAAAGAACACAGACGGTGCTGAACCCCCGGTGAGCACTTACATTGATACTATCTAGTCACTCTCCAGCAGCTGAGAAGAAACATGGAAGGCCTGATCTATGATGAAAGGCAATGCCGGATTTACTTACTGATATGGCAGCTCCAATAGCACTCAAAGCTTTAATGCCCTGTAATCTTCCCGAACACACCAACCTGGATATATTTTAAGAGGTGAGAGCTTTAAAACTGTGAGGAAAAGTAAATTATAAATAAAAAAAAAAATTATGAAGCTCTTTTCACATGTCCTGTTCTGTCAATGAGGAAAACAAAAAAAAAAAGAAGTCACAAACCTGAAGCGGAATAACAACCAGACAGAACTGCAGTGTCACTGCCATAAGCAATCAATAACTAATGCATTGTCGAATCTCCATAAAACTCATTACAATTTAACAGGTGAAAGTGCTGAGTGTGTCAGTTGTCCCACAGAGTCGAACCGTTTCTTATATCCCAGCAGTTGTTTTGCAGCACCAGCTCAAAGAGCCAAGCCACTGCTTTGTCAACAGCAGGCCTGAATGAAAGGAATCCTTTGGGGTATAGACTACTCTTAATTGCCATGTCCATCAGTACTGATTTACCACAAGTACAAAATACCCTTCTTTTTTAAAATAAAAAAAAAAAAAATAGATTAATGTAGAATAGACTGCATCCATTTTGATGAAAGTTGCCTTTGCTTTGAAGTGCGTGACACCATTTATTGTGTTCTGAATAGTCTTTCAATTAAATGAGATAATATGCTGATCCAAAGTGACATTGTGTTTCTTCTTATATTTCAACTTAAAGACAACAAACAGTTTGAAGACACAATAAAATAGCGTCACATTTACCCGAATGTTTCCCCTTTACTTTGCTCTCAAAAGAAGTGCCGAGAGTCAGCCAAAGAAGGCGCACACAAAGCCTGAAGTCAGACACGCACAATACGGTCCACCAGGAAGAAAGCGGTGGAGGGGACAGCTCCTTCACTTCGCTGCATCTGTGCTCAGATGTCGACAGGCTACCTTTACTCCAGGGACAGCAGTCACCTTACAACATAATGGACTATTAATAGAGGTTGGAGGCAACAGGCGTGTTTCCTTTCACCAGAAGCACAGGCAGGTGTAGGTCTTTGTCTACACCTCTGTCAAATAACCCTGCTGGCAATAAAAGACAAAGAGTGTGCTTCAGAAAGCGTGGCAAGGCTGCAGCATTGCATGAAATGGGCTGAAAAGGTGATTTGATCATGTTTCTGCCAGTGTACTGAGTAGAGAAGGCTCTCTATTCAGTCTGCATTTATGGTGTTGAAGCAGCAAGAAAACATCATGAGTCAGAAGTTTGCCTCACAGCCAGGGGATGCAGACTCAACCCCCACCCCCAAACTGATGAGCATTCACCATGCAGGAGAGCCTTTAAACAAGGCAGTGAATCCCTTCCTCCTTTCTTTTGCACTCTAACCTCCCAATTAAAGATGGCATTTGAGAAGACCTTAACCCCAAGGGATCAGCTTAAGAGTCACATTATTTTATCGCCGCAAGCAATTACAGTGTGTATTAACACATTATACTAGAGCTATCCAAGTTGTGAACTCATTTAAACTTGACAGGGACGGCTTGGATTTGCAGCACGGTGAGCAGAGGTAGGTTAAACTGCATTAGGTACACCTTTATTCTTTAATTAGGGAAACTGGGTCAGACAGGGTGAACAACTGTTGCTGCAGATACTCTGACCAAAAGGTCCAACTGTTGGGTCTGTTCATAGAGCTGACATAAACACTTCGTTAACACAACAGGCGTCAACATGAAGTTCAAACTGTTGAACCCTTCTGTGTGCATCAAGGGCAGATAAGGCAGGATGTTGCAGTGTTGACAAAAAAAAAAAAAAGCTTAGTGATAGCAGGCAAACTGGTTCCACATGCAACAGCCAAGCAATTAAAGTGAAAATGAACTACTTTTGCCTAACAAAACAGCAGCTGAAGATCTGCCTTTCCACCTACAGGTCCCACCCTCATTGTCAGCAAATGAAAGGATTTCATGGGAAAAGCTGTGGTAAATGCGTGGAGAGCTGAGATCATGTCGCACAAGGCAGCGTGACCTTTAATTCACCTGTACAAGCAAGTCTGTAATTCTTGCTGCTGTTGCTAATGTGATTTCTTAGTCGTGACAGGCTTTAAGTATAAATTCACGTTACTAATAAAAACACCTACATGCTGGCGCAAACTGCATCATCAACACTTGTTACCCTGCGATCTGACACGATTTACGGTCAACTCAGCGCGCACGCCTTTGAGCATGAACACCTGCACCTGCGGAAACATGACTCCCGCGGAGGAAGCACCTGATCCACAGGTGCGACGCTGTTGAACAGCTAACATTAGCTCGCAGCTAGCAGGCGGACTGTGTGACAGGAGCGAAAACAGGAGGAGGATGATAGCGACCTTCTCTTGCGTCGTATCCCGTTACAGTGATCACTACAAAGTAGCTCGGCTCAGTAACGTGAGCACGACGCAATGAATGAATACACTCAAAAAAGTAACGTGACGGTAATTTGAGACGGTGACGCTGACATAAAGAGAAATATTCAGGGCGTAGGGATGATTAAAAGGTAGTTTATAAGCAGCCGCGCATGCTGTGGTGTTGGCATCTCCGGGCGGACAGCTGGATCTGCAGCTCGCCTGACAGCTCATGACAGGAGGCTAGCGTGCTAGCTTAGTGAGCTAACTAACCTCTGTCCCTGCTGTGGACACGATTCCTCGCTTAATCAAAGGACTAGCTGCCCTGTACATCCTCTGCCTTTCCGCGCCCTCCTGCCTGTTAAAGCACACTCTTTCTTTGTCCTTCGTCAGCTCTGGTGGCTAGCTTTAGCCTGCTGCTAACCAGCTGAGGCAGCCAGCTGTAGTGATGCGCCGACACAGAAATAAGAGTCACCATGAGCCCAAGTGACGTTTATGTTTTTTGGGGGGTGGAAATATACACACCATGTGTGCAGTATTTACCTGTAATACGACAGCAGGCCATTGCTGAGGACAAACCATCGCCGCTGGTAGCCTTTCAGATAGTTGGTCCATTTAAAAAGCCAGCCTTTGTAAGTATCCGACCCTGGTGCCGGGGCCGCGGCAGAGGCGGATGCCGAGCCCTTCCCTTGCTCGCTCATCCTCGGCTCCGCCGCACGCCAAAGGGTGCTGGATAAACCGGCAGCAGAGGAGACAGGGGCACTACCCCCACACGGACTACCAGAGCGAGGACGTCGGCACTGACGAATGAGCTCGGTGGAAGAGGGTCCGGTCTGTGGCGAGAGAAACCACCGTAAGCCCCCCTTCACATGACGCTGGAATGGACACCCGAGGAAGGACGAGAAGTGATGCCAAGACACTTTGCTGATGCAGACTGCAGAGGATTCAGAGCACAGAGCTTGACTGGATAGAAGGGAGAGTCCTTACATGGTCTCAGCGTAACATGATAAGGCTGCCATCAAACTAAATTACCTACATTACGACACTGATAAACAGTTTGTGGCAGCAATTTTAGGAGCCAGCCACCACTAACCTGGTCATTCGTTGTGGATTGAGTGGGAGTGTCCACTCTTATCAATTCAAGTCTATATTTCAGACCCGCACCACGTGACGTTGTTATCTAAACATTCCTAAACATTTGACATGCGGTTTTCACTCCTGATTTTGGCCCCAATACTATCAGATGAGTACAGAGATGTAGGGCAGATAAACTAAGTTAACCAGTAATGTTATTAATTCAGCATGTTCGTTTGCTTATAATATTGGTCCTAATTAATCAGTGGCAACGGTTGTGATACACTTTTAGCACCCTTTCCCTTGTGAAAAAAGTGCATTGTGTGTGGGTTAAGGGATCGAATAAACCACATGACCAAGAAAGTCACGCCTGCATTAGGCTGCCTACAGAGCCCCAGTCTGCAAACCTCAAAGCCCCAAATCCATTGCCTGTTCTTTGGGACTTTGCTGCGTTATTACGTAATCTCAACGCTCTGGGTTGCCCAGGGTAACATGTCATTTTGTTCTTTTAGTTTTCATTATGCTTACACCTAAATGGGTTATTGATATACATGCATAGTAAACAAACAATATTTTTTTTCACCCAACATCACCAGTACAATCAGCACACCCTGCGCCCCCACAGTATTATACAAATGTTTTTCCGCAGAATCACAACGGAATTAGAAAGAAAAAAAAAAGCTTTAAAATATGCTGCCCCTGTTTCCTGGAAAAATATTCTGCAGAAGGAGCAGAAACTGTCAGAACTGGTAATCATGGAGGAGTTTAAGTCCATTTGTCAGTGTGCCCGATTTAATGCAGCTATTCTAATGATCTGTTATTGCATATGATTTGTGTGTTTGTGTTCACTTGTTGTATTATTATTATGTGTTTTATTTGTTGTAACAGGTCTCTCTTGAAAAAGAGATTTTAATCTCACTACGACTTTTACCCGGAAGGATCATAATTGTCCACCTATTAACCAGACTACACCTACAGTACAGGAATCAGCAGATAATCATCCAGTTTTGACGGGGGGGGGACCAAGCATACGTTTAAGCAAAATTCCAACAGCTGGAAGAGTGTGACGCTTCCGATTTGGCTCCTGATAACATCCCTTTACCACAAGATGGCAATGTTGTAGAAATGATCCTAATGAGTGCGCATGGAAAAAAGTGACTAGAGTTAGGTTGTTGATGTCAAATGCTTTTAATAATCCATCATGTGTCAAAAAAAAAACTTCCCAAAATAACAACAACAAAAACAACAACAAAAAACAACCCATAAATAAGCTAAATTGGTTACAGTACTGACACTGTAAAAATAAAATAATACAAGTAATGTATCTGATAAAAAACAGTAGCCCTTTTCATTTGAAAATGCACAGAAACAAAATGATGAGAACCCATGCTACACACAGTTGCTTTCTAGTGTATCTCTGCTACATATTTCTCTTTTTTAACTAGAAAAACAAACAAACAAACAAACAAAAACCTAACACAGCCATCTGGCCTAACTGAAGGGTTCAACACTACATCTTGGAGAGTATCATGAGCTTGTGCTCTCACATGCCGGTGAAAAACGACCACATTCAGTCCACTCAGTTGTTCATTACAGCGTCAGGAAACCATGTATTACAAAAATTAAACACAGTATCACATTTTCACATCAGTGCAATTAAACCCTGACCCGTTGGCTCTACCAACAAAAGCATGCAAGTCAATTAGTCTATGAATCACTTGTGTATATACAACAGGTCTGCTTACTTTCAGTGCTGGCATATTCACGTACCTCAGCCTAATCACATGAAAAAGTCACTGTTAATTTTACAATATGACCAATTATATAGTATTCACATACTGATATGGAAGTCACCAAGCTCTGCTTGCCTATTTCTGTTGGAGTGCGTGGAGTACAACTGTGTGCGAGGCATTTTTAATATAATAATGTGGTACATGTAGTCAGTCTGGACATCCCTGTGTATTTATTGCTCCTTTCTAATCCAAAGCGTCAGGATCTTTCTCTTATCTTACTGTGTCTGCATGCCTGAATGACAACTATAAACCTGACTCTCCCTCTCCCCGTCTCTCTCTCTCTCTCTCACACACACACACACACACCTACACACACACACACACACACACACACACACACACACACACTCCATGCAACGGTTCTTGTTTGAGGCTCTGGAGCCTCCTGGAGGTCCTCCGTTCCCTGGATTTAATGTATTCATCAGAAACAGACACTGAGTGAGAGGAGGGAGCAGATTAAGGTTCTACAGTACATCACGATAAGGGACTGCAGTATTTTCTGCTGCAAGACAACCTTAAAACAGCCTTCATCTGAACAAACAGCTTTTACCGTAGGCCAAGATTGTAATGGGGACAGGGGAGGTGAAAAAAATGCTGGCTACTCCTCAGAATCTAAAATTAAACACCATCTAATCATATCTATCTATGTACATTTTGAGATAATCTCCACAGAAATGAGTACTTTTGCTTTTTATAATTCCATCTTTTTGCCCTTTGGTCTCATGCACAAATCCCAAATAAATCCAGTGATGTTAGATACGATCTTTTGCTTTTGACCTTACAGAATGTGACAAATTCAAAAGGAAGACTGGATGATATTGCTGCCTGTCCGCTTTGAGTCTCACAAATACAGCTCCCGCCCTGTCAGGCCCAGTGACAGACCTTTTATATTGGGAAGCACAGCCTGAAATGGTGAACTGTCTAGCTGATGTGAGAAACATATCTGTGCTGTTCTTCCCAATATAAAAGGTCTG
>VUQK01005570.1:1217-13773 GCA_015106715.1 Bujurquina vittata | reverse complement strand
TTTTTTTTTTTTTTATAATAATTAATTTATTTTTATTATTTTTTTTTTTTGTCTTTTTTTTTTTTTTTAAAAATCCACATTCATTTAAGTGGGATCCAGTCTACAATGTTGGCAGTATAAAGTAACACTAATACCCACCAAATTAGATATTGTTGCTTTTATCTTGCAAATGTTTTGAACAGGTTGAACAGCTCGATGCAAACTGATCATTCTCCTCTGACTTCTGGCATCAACAAGGCATTTTCAGCCAGAGAGCTGCTGCTCACTGGATATTTTCTCTTTTTTGGACCATTCTCTATAAATCCTAGAGATGGTTGTGTGGGGAAACTCCCAGTAGATCAGCAGTTTCTGAGATTCTCAGACCAGTCTGGCACCAACAACCATACCACATTCACAGTCACTTAAATCCCCTTTCATCCCCATTATGATGGTCAGTTTGAACTTCAGCAGGTTGTCCTAACCTTGTCTACATGCCTAAATGTACTGAGTTGCTGCCATGTGATTGACTAATTAGACATTTGAGAGCACTTGAAAAGCTATACTTAATGAAATGGCCTTTGAGTGTAAATTTATGTCAAATATTTATTCTTGTTGATATCACTGACTTAAAGCCTTGGTGCATTTGCACACACTCAGTGCAGATTTATTTCACACAGTGGCTGCTATTCTATTTGCTCCTAATTCCTGAAAAATAAAAAAATATATTCTGTGAACAATTTCAAAAAGAATTTACATACAAATCAATTTCCACATTTGATCGCTGCCTCTCCTAAAACTGTTTATTTTGTTATGCGCTGCCACGATTTTCAGAGATACTCTGCTTGATGTATTTGATGCTTTTTGACTGATGCACCTGAACCTTGCGCTCGGATGATTTGGCTGCTTCAGAGCCGTGTTTGTTGTGTCACACTGCTTTGAAAACTCACATATCAAAGTGCTGATTGTGAGGGCCCTTTAATTTTCATGCTTCTGATTAGCATGCAATCTAATGTGACCCCAGAGTGTAGCAGTGCAATGCTGATTGATTTGCTACAGTATTCTGTACAGCGTTAAGTCATTTTGCCATGTGGTGTTTACACTACACTTTTTCCACCACTTACGCAGCTTGTGCAACCTAAAATAGGAATGTGAAAAGAAACAAATTAATTACACTGCTGTCAAGGTTGAGGGGAATTTGCATTCAAATTAAACATGCTGTACAGCCAATCTGTACAATGAAGATTAACTGATAATTTGTGACAGGCGAGGCTCAGGGAACAGGCGATGAGCAGTGTAAGTTGTAATGATAACACAGTGAGGAATACTTTGCCTCTTTTCATTTTGGAGGGGGTGTTTGTGTCAAGTAGAAGAAAAAGCCTCACAGATCAGCAGGAAGATAATGAAGCCAATCAGGCACGGAGATGGCAATGAGATCACTGCCATCAAAAGTAAAAGCATGAGTGGGACAATGGCATAAAATGCAGTTGTTTTTCTCTGGTCTTTCACAGGGTTTTCAGCAGCAGTTTTTTTTTGTTTGTTTTGCTTTATGATTTCTAATTTATTCTTTTTGCTCATAAAGTCCATTTATCCATTTTCCTCCTGTCCTATCCCAGTATATATCCTAAAGTGTCTAATACAGCCTCAATCCAAGATGTGTTGTTTGCTATCACCCTGTCATGATAATTGAGGCAGCTGACGATGTAAGGTGCGCACAGTGGCTCTGGTTGCAGCCTCACATCCCGCCGGCTAAAAATAGCAGCTTGCGTTTTCATCTCATATCTCTTTGTCGTCCAAGTCCTGTTTTTAAATGTGGAGGAGGAGCTATATAGAAGCAGCAATACTACTTCTACAAACCCAAACAAGAGGCCCAGGCAAAATAGAGCAGTAAAGACTGGGCAGCGCACTGATACGCAGCTCATGAACTGTAACCAAATGAATGCAAAATGCATGTGTGGGCATGTTTATTTGTGTGTGCTCGCAGGATGTGAGAATGTGCTTGTGGGAGCGTGAATGTGAAGTGTGGTGCCACTGTCTGTGTCCTCCACTCGGTCTTCTTACCACAGCGCAGAAAAAGAGCATCTCATCCTTTGCTCCTTAGGACCCAAACAGAACATGTTTCCCTGACAACCACAGACCGTGGTCAGTTTTTAGCAGGCTATGGCAAAGCTGCCATGACTCCTGATATTAGTGGAGGCAGCTTAACCGTAATGAATGGTTGCAATGGATCAATACTCCAGCACAGGAGGGTGGCCAGTTTAACTTGGCTGGGGCAGATGCTAAGCAATTACAGATATGTCACACACAGGTCACGCTGGTTGATTTGCAATTAAAATCCATTACATTCCCTAAGGATGGAACTCCCCTTTCTCAATGATGACCTAAACCAGCAAAACTATTTATTGCTCTTTGTTGTAAGTCTCCAGTGTTGAGCTGGCACCGAGACCTTGGCCTGTCTGGTTTCTTGCACCATCAAATGTCAGTGGAGTCAAAAATGGAAATTCTTGTGAATGGTTTGGCAAATTGGGACATATTCTTGTTTGTATCCTGCCAGAGAGTTAGATGAGAAGAATGTCTCTTCTTCCCATTAAATAATAAGATAAAGCTAGGAGCTGGAAGCTTAGCATCAGGACCAAATTCTACATCTAAACCAAGCAACAACCTCCAGGGATGAAAATTTAAGCCAACGATGAAGTTCAGTTACTCAAATGGCCATCTGAGGCTGGCTCCAAAAGCAAGTTAGTCTGCATAGACTCACAATTTAAATGCCTAACTTTACAATTGAAATATATACTATATTGGCAAAAGTATTCATTCACCCATCCAAATCATTCAATTCAGGTGTTCCAATCACTTCCATGGCCACAAGTACATAAAACCAAGCACCATGCAGACTGCTTCTACAAACATATATGAAAGAATGGGTCGCTCTCAGGAGCTCAGTGAATTCCAGAATGGTACCATGCTAGGATGCCACTTTTGTAACAAGTCCAGTCTTGAAATTTCCTCACTACTAAATTTTCCACAGTCAACTGTTGGTTTTATAACAAAGTGGAAACAACAGCAACTTAGCCATGAAGTGGTAGGCCAAGTAAAATCACAGAGTGGGTCAGCAGATGCCAAAAAGCATAGTGTGCAGAGGTCGCCAACTTTCTGCTGAGTTCTGCAGACGTCCATTCTTCATGTGACCTTCAAATTAGCTCAAGAACAGTACGTAGAGAGCTTCATGGAATGGGTTTCCATGGCCAAGCAGCTGCAGCCAAGCCTTATATCACTAAGCAAAATGCAAACACAGCCACTGGAATCTAGCAGTGGAGACGTGTTCTCTGGAATGACCAATCACATTTCTCCATCCATCAATCTGATGGATGAATCTGGGTTTGGCAGTTGCCAGGAGAACAGTACTTGTCTGACTGCACTGTGCCAAGTGTGAAGTTTGGTGGAGGGGGGATTATGGTGATTATGGGTTGTTTTTCAGGAGCTGGGCTCGGCCCCTTAATGCTTCAGGATACCAAGATATTTTGGCCAATTTCATGCTCCCAACACTGCGGGAACATTTTGGGGATGATCCCGTCCTGCTCCAAAATGACTGCACACCAGTGCGGAAAGCGAGATCCATAAAGACATGGATGTGTCTGTTTGATGTGGAAGAACTTGACTGGCCTGCACAGCGTCCTGACCTCAACCCGACGGAACACATTTGGGATGAATTAGAGCACAGTGGACTGATAGGTGGATATCAACCACTTGATATCCAGCTAGCTGTCTGCTAGGCTTCTCCTCCACTAATTCAAAATAACTGAAGTAAATATCTCCACTGCGTTTGTGCTGTTGGTGACTTTTGAGGCATTTTTCATATAATTATCTAACAAATAGTATTTAACAATATAACAAATACTAATTAGCGGTATCTAATTATTCTAACAGCCCATTCAAGGAAACTGCTTCAGTTTTGGAGGGTGAAATTTTAGTATTTTATTTGTGTTACTTGACTGTAATTAGCACTGTGTCTTTGCAAGCTTGATAGTGAGGTAAACCTCTGACTGTATCTCTGTCAGTCTTCTGTATGCAGTCTAAAGCTGGAGAGACCATTTTTCTAGTGTTGCCTCTATACACAACCGCAGTGGATTTAACTATATAACTGGAAATACAAGGATTGCCAGCTTGTTTAATTCTTTGCGGTCTGATGTATCAAATTCATGGACATCCCAAAATGCTGTGTTTCCTCCCTAGAGATGTTCTTTACAGCAGCCACCTTCAGCTGCTGCTTGTGTGCACCTCTCCTCTCAGTTTTGTATTTGATAACTTAAAATTTGCTCTATTAGGTTGAGATCAGGTGACTGACTCAGCTATTTAAGAATATCCCATTTCTTTCCCTTGAGAAACTCTTGTTGGGTTGTTTTTGCAGTGTGCTTTGGGTCATTATCCACTTGCACTGCGAAACACTGTCTGATCAGTTTTGCAGCCTTCGAGATTATAGCCCTTCATCCTCCTACATCTGTCAGCAGCCACATCATCAATAAACACTAGTGATCCAGTTCCACTGGCAGCCATGCACGCCCATGCTTCCACCATGTTTGACAGATTATGTGACGCTTTGAACCATCAGCTGTTTCTCTCCTCTATGCTTGTCTCTTCCCATCCTTCTAGTATAAGTTAATCTTGGTTTCATCTTGCCAAAATAATTAAATGTTTTCTGGCAGTTGAATCTGGCATACCTGTTCTTGAGTGGAATTAGTGGTTTGCAGTTGTAAACTCTCTATTTCCATTCATGAAGGTCTCTCTTGATATTATACCTTGTTAATGAAACTCCTACCTCCTTGAAAGTGTTCATGGCTTTGTTAGACATTGTAAAATTGCTTTTCTTAATCATGGAAATAATTCTGAGATCAGGCCTGTTCGTGTTGCTGAGCTGGTCAGTGCATTCATCCTTTTTAACAGGGTCCCAGAGGGCTGATTTGACCACTCCTAAAGTTTTTACTATCTTTCTGAGGGGTTTATTTTGTTTTTTCAGCCTAATGATAATGACATCTATTCGACCCTCATACTTAAAATTACAGTGAAAAACTATAAAATACAATTTCAGCACTTCAAACCAACTTATGTCGGCTTCCTTTGTCACAAAATAGCAAGGGACCTGGCCATGAATCAGTCAAATGTATAATTTTGAGCCTCTGAAAATGAGGTACTGTGTATAAAAATGTCTCTAACTGCTAAACTGTTAATGAGAATTTTTCGTTAAACCCTTTGGATTAAAGCTGTGAGTCTGCACTTCAATCACATCTAAACTGCTTTATTTAAAATCCATTGTGGAGGTGAACAGAGGGAAAACTATAAATACTGTGTCTTTGACCTAACTGTGTATACTGCCTTTAAAAATGACAGAACAGTAAAGCATGGTGTTAATTTGGTGTTTTTTGTTTGTTTGCTTGATGACCTTTGGACATGGCCATAGATTTTGTTACCACACATAGCACATAGCCAGGGGGTTGGCATTATAATAATCTTCTCATCAAACTGTCAACAAAAAAAGGCAAATAAGTGCATTTAAAAAAAACAAACTATCTGATGATTCCTGTAATCATGTTTATATATATCAACAAAGACGGTTTAAATGTCATTCAAAAAGAATGAGCCATTATAATCATTATTCATTATATTTCTGGTGGATTGTCTAATTTGGGCTCAATTTCATTTTAAAAGTCACAAATCCTGTCAGCTTCAGTGATATGTGTGCTTCACACAGATGCACACATCTTTCTGCTGCATCTGCAAGAGTGAAAAGCAATAGTTTCCCTGCTGGTATATATGAAAGTATTGACAAAGATAACTGAGAAAAATGCCCAGAGAGAGCAGGAGAGGGAGCATTTCGTGTGGGAGGAAGTCATGGAGATACATTATGGCAAGAACAAAAGGGAAAAGAAGAGAAAACGAAAAGACAGGAACAAGAAAAATCATGCTGAATCTTCTGTAATGCTTAAATCCATCTGTCATCACATCCTATCGACACTCTGTGACAGATTCGCTCTCAATGCAAATACTCTTACAACAGACAGACGCGCTACAAAGCAAACAAATCATTACGCCATCACAGCTTCATGGTAAAATAATAGAAATCTTGCCTTTCTCCAGCATTAAAAATGATAAATAAAAAATGTCTCTGTATGTTGTTGAAATGGGGTCACAAGTCGCCTGCTAGAATGCTACTGCTCTTCTTATAAAATAATCTGAACTGATGAGAAATTGCCAAGCCACATCAGCGCGGAGGCGTACTGACTCACTCCATTCTGCAGCTTATTCATCACAAATTTTATAGGACAATATAAAACCTCATTTGGTCACCCCTTTCCCTAACAGTGTCCATTAAACTCTATGCATACTTTCTAATTGAGCAAAAGCAAACTCCCGCTCTCTCCTTCGTTCATCTTTTATTCCCGGCTGTATTCTAATAAGGAACTGTGCCTTTATTGAATTTGCCGTGTTCAGCAAGTAAAATTCAATCAGGATTCTCTGTGCTGGCTCCACACACTGCTCATTATATCCACTGCCCCGACCCGGGTTACATTTCTGTGGCCAAGGGTTAAACACAGACGAGAGCAGTGACTCAAAAACGCCCTATGCCTCATCACTGCTCTCACTGTGAATAGACAGCACCAGCAAGAAGCAAGAGAGTGGGCTTTACAACGAGCAGGACAAAGCGCAGCAGGCCTTGCAGGTGTTGTTCCTCAGAAAATGAGTAACCATAAATCTGTCTGATGGAAATGTTGTGGCAGCACTTCAGCTAATGGATTTCTCTGCCCGCATACCTTCGACAAAGAGCCCGCACTACCTCTCTAAAATTAGCATGAAATGTTCACGCAAAGATAACCAGGTGGTGTGCTGAGGAAAGCTCTCTCATGTGACTCAACCTCTGGGACACACAGACGCACACTTGAACTCATGAGATGCGTTTCATCTCCTGCTCGTGCCTGCCAGCTTTTTCCTTAATGGGAGTTCAATGCACTTTAGCTCAAAAAAAGAAGAAAATCAGAGCCTTCATAGCAGGAATCTACAGACGCGAACCACCGTAGCACTCTGCAGAACTCTTGACGCCTTCCAATAAAATGTTAAATCTAGTAGGGGAGCTGTGTATAACTCTGACAAGATGATTGCTCTGCCCCTCAGCCTGCCTGTCAGATGTTTTCTGTGTTAACGCCGTGCTTTGTGAGTGCACAGAAAACCAACACTTTGAGAAGCCACTCTTTCTCCTTGTGCTTTTGTTGTCTCCTGCTTGGCCAGATCTCATTTTCTCAGTGGCACTTTCGCCTGTGGTAGATAACCGCAACTGCTCTTGGGAGGGCTATCTGTGACACCGAATGGGAGAAAAGGAGGGAAATAATGAGGAGCAGCAAATCGACGGCTTGCTCTCGTGACCTTGTGATCTTCCTCTCCAATGAGGACACAAAGGACAGGAGTCAATCGCACACCTCCCGTCAGCAGACACTTGTAGTGGGACACGCCGTTTTGAGCACCGCACACACTCACACACACAGAAAGGGATGCACTATATTCAGTGCTTAATCGGCTGGGAAAATGATAAAGGGGATTTTAACAAGGAGATCATTTGACTTGAGGGACAGATTCACATTTTTAAGTCTATATTAAAGCCATTCTCACATGCCCATATCTAGATTGGAAAGGTTTCAGCTGCTGCATCAGATCCTCCTCTCCACATTAACAGAGAGAAAGGAAAGTGGAAAGCTCCTGTCTTTCCACCAGTGAGATGATTTAATGCGATTTAAATGCACTGTAAGGGAAAGGGGTCAAAATCCACACTTCTCATTCTGTAAAACTTGGTGTAAACTTTATGTGAAACTAAGACAGTGCTTGATTCATCAGATTCAGAGAAGGTAAGCAGAATCACAACACAAAGGGGATTTGGGATTTAAAAGATTATTGCTAAGACTGATTCAGACTGTGGAAGCCTTGTAATATAAGGGCTGTGGAGTTCGTCACCCACCACTTACAAGCCTCTGTGTTTTCTCCCTCTCTACTCTTCTCCCTCTCTTTTCTTCCCCTCTCTTCTCCACTCATCTATTGCCTGTTGTTCCCAGATGCTACTAGATGGAGGCTGCCTTGCCTTTACCTCTTTTAGGTGAAGCAGCTTTCCCGCATTCTTTTTTCTCTTTTTTGTTGTTCATTTTTTGCTGGTTTAATTGTGGTCTTTGAGGATAGAGGCTCAGAGGTCTACAGGCTTTTGATGTGGTTTGTAAATAAATTGAAGGCTCTGTGCATCTAGCTGAGTGTTCCCTTTCTCCTTGGTTGTGGCTGTAGCATTAAGAAAGGAGCTGTAAGGCAAAGGAGGAGGAAAAGTTATAGCATCTAATAATGCTTTCAGTGTGATTGTGAGGGGACTGTTTTGAGAGAGGCTGGGTGCAAGCCCGTATTTGAAAACTAACTGAGATCCCACACCTACCCCCAGAATCTCTAATTCTTGTCAAGAAAGAAGCCGAAGCTCTTAAAATTGCACAGTGGCTGCAAAGCCCCTGCGTTCACTGTGCTTTTTCTCGCTATGATCCTGCGACCAGATGCGCTTCCAACTAATGAGGTGTGGCATATGACCTGTGGTCGGGAATAAAAGGGCAGTCTGTTCTATTTTTAAAAAGGGATTTTCAACCAGGTGCTGTGGTGCTGCCTGAGGCACAATCCTGCAGATTCAGCACAGCCACCAGCATCACCACGGCCAACTCACAGAACCCCACTCTTTGTTGGAAGTCTGCAGAAGACATGTCATGATTAACACACAAACAATAAGCAAGTTCGCAACCCTTCTCCATGATGGAGTAGAGAGAGAGAGAGAGAGAGTTTAAAACGTCAAAGTGAAGCTCTTAGTCTTTAAGTCAGGCAGGTCTCCATAGCAACTAGTAGACTAGGGACATCTGATAGTGAAAGAGGAATAAATAAATAAAATTGGTGTTTTGCCTCTGAGAGATGTTAGTGGCTGTGAACAGACGGGCACTTGTAAGATTAAGTAGAAATTAAATAAATGAGATTCGGGTTGAGGCAATCAGAGAATGGATCCCCCAAGCTTGTATAAATCCTTCTCTCATAAAGTTCCTGACACAGACACATGATACCTGACTGGAGCTCGATGGAAAAGAGGAGATTGGCGGGACGTCCAAAATCTTCAGCTCGTACATGTTCCCGTTCAGTATAACGGAGGGTCTGTACACATATCTGGTCCTGGTCGGCGTGTACACCTCCGAGAAGTCGTTATAGATGAACTGGCGGATTATAGAAGTTTTCCCCACTCCGGGAGCACCGATCACTGCGATACTCAGCGTCTCCACCATTCCTGGAGCTCGAGTTCAGCACCATGGACAGCGGCGACAACAAGGACAGATGTGCTAGTCCAGAAACACAGCTGGCCGCCGCTGTTTTTGTTGCTGCTCCGGTGGAATTCAGCCCACCCTCCGCTGCCCCTTTAACCAGCAGCCACTAAATCACCCTAACTGGCCTCAGCTGCGTTTAATAGAAGAATCGGTGGGAGAATAAATCACCCACCCGTCGAGCAGAGAGAGGAAACTTTATCTCCAAGCCACGCAGATGGTCAAAAATAAAGCCGAGCCACTAATGGATTGGTTTTCGCTGCCTGCGCAAGCGAACGCGAGGAGAGAAACTCTTGGTTTTTAGGGGACACCCCCAGGCAACCTCGTCCCCGGAGAGGAAGCATAAAAGTCCGCCCTTGCTGTCTCCACACGGACATAATCCTATCAAGGCTATACTCTGCTGACCTTGTCCGAACGCACGGGAGCTCTCGGTGTCTTCATTGATTATCTCCTCCGCACCTCTCACTCATTCCCAGCGATGCACCACCGCGCTCCTCCATCACAATGGGGACGGGCGCGCAGCCGCTCGTCTCATAAGCTTTCCACGTGTTCCCGGATTGGCTGCAACCCCCATAATCTTCTCGTTTTCGAATACAGAACGATCGATTTGCATGTGTGCGATTTAAGAAAGAAGAGGCAGTCCACAGAGCCGACAGACGTGCGTATTCTGTGAAGGCATCTGGAGTCCTAACGAGGGTTGTGTGTCTGCCGTTGGAAAGATAGGAGCTCTCCACCTCCCCCTTCTCTCCCCCTTCTCTCTCCATCATCATTTGCAATATCCACTGCTCTGCTCATCCAATAGGATCGTGTCATGCGCAAGGCGTGTGAAAGCTTTGAGCTCCCATACGCCGCAAACAAATAGCGGAGGAATAGGCCACACACTATACATCATCTCAGTGCCAGGGTCACGGAGAGGCGGCGCAGGACATCATATCTCTGAGGTGACTTATGACTGGACCGAGTGTTCGGGCACGGGAGGCGGGATGTGTCCCATCAATCGCTGCGCGCTGACAGTGGAACACAGTAGCGCACAAAGCTGAGGATTACACACAATTCAATTTATGGTTCCTCACAATAACAAGAGATGAGCTTCAGAAGAGCGAAACCTTTTCACACGGCTCTTTGTGTAATCTCACGGCTCTGTATAGTTTTGTTATTACAGTAACAACGCTTTATATGCCATTTTTGAGGCGGACCTGCTGTTTATTTCTTTTACTTATAGATACCTGAAGGGCAATTAATAATAAACAAAATGAAAAAAAATGTTTTTTTAAAGGCTGTTGATGTATACAAAGTTTTGACTAGTACTGTATATGGAGCTTTTTTTTTAAGTACCTTTAAAAAAAATGAAACGTGTCATCCTGAAATTAGATCAGCCAGGGAGATGTCTGACAACTTGAGAGTCCAAAACAAAAATTTCCAGAAAGCATTTTAAGTTGTTCTAAAGAAAAGAAAAATTGTTCATTCTAAAAGTTGGGAAATTACTGTCATATCAACCAAAATATTAAAAACTTAGCTAAATAAAATATAGTACAAAATGACAAAAATTACACCAGAAAATTCAAAAGGAGCTAAAAAAACAAAAAAAACACAAATCAAAAAAACTCCAAATGTAAATGTTACAATAAGGAGATTAAAGCTAAACTGATAAGGTATAAGGTGGCAAAGATTAAAAAAAAAAAAAGATGTCTTATTAGAAAATGGTTCAGAAACATGAATAGGAATATATATGTGCTTGCATTGAGTGATAAATGTTATTTGCTCAGACCAAAATGAAGTGTAACCTGAATTTATGGACTTACCCAGATGCGAACACGTAATGAACCTCATGCTCCAGAACCAGCTGCCATATGGCCCAATTCAGCTTCCTGGATGGCTTTGGAAAATATGGAAATTTCTAAGGAGAGCATAAATTTTGGCCCTTTAACTGTATTTTCATCAGTTTGATAGTCTGAAAGTGCCAGAGTAAGAGATAACAATGACGTGAAATACTTTTTTGTTGTTAGCATTCAATTTAATGGTAGAAAGTCCACTTTTCACCGTTTCAATAGAACTTTCTGGTTATGAAAGTAAAAATGGGAGATTTTCTGTGAACTTACAATTCAATGTGAGCCATGCTGGCAGTTTTTTTTTTTAAAACTACAGCAGCATTTCTTTCTAATGTGGAAAAACATAAAAATTGCATTTTTACTTAACACATCTCAGGGATTAAAGGTGAACTTAAACTTATTTACAATGTAAATAAGAGGAACAGTTTAAAGTTTTATTGCTCCGACTCACTTAACATGAAGCTGAAACTGATGTAAAATGAGTTTGACACTCCTGTCACTGACCACAAATAGTGGAACTTCTCTCGACAGTGCTGTAAACTGGCCAAATTTAAAAAAATCATAAGAAAGTTTAAAAGGAAGGCTTTAGCTTCTTGTGTTTTCCTGCCAACACTTCAGTAAATCTATTTGAGAGATAAAATACTGACAACGTTCCTGGCATTCACATTAATTACATTTGTGGATTGGAAGTGAATGTCTGTGCTCTCAATAAGCCTTCACCAAAGGGAGTAACACCCCCTTTTGGGACTCATTCATGACAGAGGATCAATATCATAGATGTGCGTGACACTTGTCACAGCTTCAGTGTGCCAACTTTCCTCTTGAGTTCCTCTGGCCTTTTTGATTCACACAACCACAGATCTTTTTGTGATCGCCGTTAGCTTGTGTAGAGGAAATCTTGGTTAAACTTTCCTAAGCAGGTTACACTGCCACGAGGACACTTGTGATGGACAAACCTCAGCCTTCACACTGGGATCAAGGCTGAGCACAGCTGAGAGTCTGCTGACTTTTGCATGCAAAGCTGTGAAAGCTATTCAGTCAATAACACTGGAGCAGAGCTCTGCTGCCCAGGAGAGAAAAGTGCCGAATGCCGCAAAGGTCAGACGATTTTGTGGTGTGTGATAACAGTGAACATACATTTCCAGGTCCTCAGGGGGGAAATCTTTACCCGGCAAATAAAACTGAGATAATGTTTCACATCCTTTAACACTGGAACTTCAGCATCAGCAAAAAAAGACACAATGGAAAAAACAAATAAAACAATACGCACAATATGAATTAATCAAGACTTTTAATAGTTCTTCAAATGATGTACACACAATGGAAAAAAAACCCATCTGATTAAACATTGATTTTTTTTTTGTACAGCATATTCAATCAGCT